>JASDQU010302132.1:0-10021 GCA_032191745.1 Picea mariana | reverse complement strand
TACATACAATTTACCTTTTTTTTATCATGTCTACATAGACTGGAATTGTTCACATTACAAGTTAAGCTAATGATCATGAAAGAAAGAGATTGGATGAAAAATTACAAATACGATTAATACTTTACATAATAGATCTTATGACTAGTAGCTTGGGAAAAACCATGTTCCCATGATTTAACTCAATATCATGTCTCTATTATGTAAAGTATTGAGTTCACATTACTAGATTGAAATTGTTCACATCACACATTATGCTATCATTATTAAGTAACCATCAAGAAATGAATTGATTAGATGCAAAATTGTGAATACAATTAAATATTATAGATAATATATCTTATGACTACTACCTTGGAAAAAACTATCTTCCTATCATTTAACTCAAAAGATTAACACTAGAACATAGCTCTAGTGAACCCAAGTAGTAGCAAGGACATCATAACCCTTTTATATTATAATTATCACTCATAAATTATCCATATTTGGATCTAGGAGCTTGATGGGGCTCAGAAGGGCCTAAAAAACAAATTTCTCATAATCAATTCAAAATGGATGTGTGCATAGGTATTATTGATACGAACCCAACACAACTTGAATGGGATAAAATAGACATCATATGCTCCATATATGGTTATCTATTTGTTTTTCCAAACAAGCAAAAAAAATGATGATTATACAATCCGTACAGTGCCACGTGGAAGCTGACTGTATAGGACGTACGATCGTATAGCTAACATGGCAGGGTACATGGTGCTGATGTGGAATTTATAGGGAGTGATATGTGTCACCACTATAAGGGTGACATGTGGCACATCCATACTAATGATGTGGCAGGGTCGTACGACACGTGGCAGGTGAAATGGCAGGGTCGTACTACATGTTGCAGGTATAGTTGCAGGCACTCAACGGACAAGTGGACCATTCAGTGATTGATGCATGGGATCAGTTCAGACGAGTGGTGAGGTGCCACATGGCCCAAAAATGGGCTGTCGCATGGAACCCATTCGTTGGTTAAGTTGTTGCAAAAGTTTTGGACTCAATGAGTTTTGAATCTGCGACCTCAGGCATGGGAGGGAGCACTTTGGGGTAGGCTGGGCTACTAGCCCACATACATGTATTGGTTACTATGGAAAGGAGTTTAAAATTATTTGGGTTTAAACTTATGGTAAGTCCGGTGGAGTAAAGGGTTGGGGATGGCCCCAGCCCTCGATGTAAATGCTTACCATATAACCATTGTAATGTGACCTCTCCTTTGTTGTTCACACGGGAATCGTTCCACCATACCAAGCCCCAGTGCTAACCCCTCGCCACATGAACACAACATATGACCTGGTTATTTGGTACTTGGTGCAAGTGGATAAGGGTTAGCTCCAGTCAATCGGGAGAGCTCAGCAACCGGGGGCTTAACCAACAATTATTTACCAGGGGGGCGTAACCCATTTGCGCGTGGAGTTTTAAAAACCAGGTCATATGGCATGTCACATGACCAGATGCCAAAACCGTTGGGGGGCAACACACTACCAGATTATCCCCTAAAGACATGGTGTGCACCCATATGCCTAGGAGCTGAGGAAAAGGGGGATGCAACTGATTATTTTCCCAAAATGTGGTTTTAATACTTTATATTATGATTTTATTTGTTTTATTCAACAATTGAGAGATTTTGGTCATTTTGGGGGGATATTGGGCCCTTTTTTAGGCAAGATATTAGGGGGAAGTTGGGAGATGGTTACCAACTTCAGATGTATATAAACCAAGGGTTCTTGAAGCCAAGGGGGAGATTCAGAGAAGGTTTATGATGAATATTTTCCAAGCCAAAGCCATTTTTATGCAGGGAAGTTGTTGAGGAGAGAACCTTTGCGGGCCATTTTTGGGAGCTCCGGTCATCTGCTTTCAGTGTCGTTTATTTTGTTGGGTTTCAGATATCTGGTAGAACAAGAACAGATCAGTTTGTAACCTTTTTTTCATTGTTATGATTTCATTTTAAATATTTGAACAAAAATAATAAAGCCTCACCCACTGAGACAAAGGATGAGAGACGCAGGCAAGATTGTCGAACTTCATTATCACATTGGTGTTTATGGTTTGTTGTTCATCATGATTTATTTCAGATCTGTATATGTTTATATGGAATTCATGTTTCATTAATAATTATTCCTCTTTCATTCAGCTTCCTAAATGGTTAATTAACACATGCTAAATAGCTCAACCATTGTCTTTTAAAATATCTTTTCGGATCAAGTGGTATCAGAGCTAGTTGATGTTTGGATTTGAGTTTTTCATTATTACCAGGGAAAATATTAATCGTGGTGAAGGAGAGCTTGTTAAATAGAATCCATTGATTGTATTGAGAAAGATAACTTCTCAAAGCGAGAAGATGGCATTGGAAGAGGGAATTTCTCAGGATGAGAAAAAGTTTCAAAAAACTTTCTTCGTCATGTCGGAGATGATGAAGGTTTTGTATGATGATTAATTGTAACGGAAGAGACCAAATTTAGGTTAATATTCAAAGGGAAAAAGTGAAGAAGGAGAGGATCCTCCTCAAATTCCTCCTTGACCTCCATATTCACCTCCTTCTTCTCCTTCCTCTTCAAGTTCAATTTCTAAATCCACTACAAAGAAACATGTCCATAAACATAAGAATGAAATGCCTTTACTAAAACTTGATGTGAAATTTGAATTACCTATATATGATGGTGAAGTCAATGCAGAGAGACTTGATAATTAGGTCAGACAGATGAAGGTTTATTGTAGTGTGAAACAGATCAAGGATGAGGCCAATGAAATCAAATTGGCATCACTTCGTCTTGTAGGCACAACACTCATTTGGTGGAAAAGCAAGTTGCAACATGGCACGCAACAAGTGGATAATGTATTTACATCATCGCAAAGTTTTATTTCTGCACTTAGGAAGCAATTATATCCTTTGGGTTATAAAGAGAAAGCGTTAATTGAATGGAAAGCTCTTAAACTAAGAAAAGGAAAAACAGTGCAAGAATACACAGATGGATTTTGTAAAATGGCATTGATGTTAGATATTCCTTTACATACCCAAGAAACTCTTATGAAGTATATAGGAGGTTTACCTCCATATATTTGAAATACTGTATTCATGTTTAGACCTAGTAATCTTGATGAGGTTTTTGTTCAATCGACATACATTGAGGCAGATCAAATAGGTGTTGGTGTATCATGGGAATCATCTTCAAGGAAAGAGGACAAAAGGAAGTGGAATGAAAAGAAGGCAAATTCAATGACAAGAAAGGAAGATAAGCCCTCTTGCAAGCATTGCAAGAAATAAGGGCATGATGAGGACCGTTGTTGGCAATTGCATCCCAAGAAGAGACCGAAGTGGTTCAAGGAAAAGAAAGGGAGGAAAATAGTTGCAACAACAAAATGACCAACAAACTTGGGATCAGATTCAGGTGATGAATCTAAAGTCTCAGTGGTTGGTATGACAGGTAAAATTGGTGAAGGATTTGATGCTAGAAGTAATTTTTTTCACATAAGGGTCATCATGAGACATAATAAGGTCGACACATTGATAGATAGTGGATCTCAATATAACTTAATTTTAGAGGAATTGGTTAAGTATTTGGGATTAAAAACACAGAAGCATCATAAGCCTTACACACTTAAATGGATAAGCAACAATCATCAATTGCACATAACAAATCAGTGCACATTAAAATTTGCAATTTCATCTAAGTTTTTGGATGAGGTAACATGTGATGTGGTGCCACTAAGTGAATGTGGAATGGTCTTAGGCATTCCATACTTGTATGATCGTAAAACAATCTTCTACAGAGAAAATAATCAATATCACTTAATCAAAGCAAGTCAAGAATATGTGGTTCATGCTCATCATTTAAAGGTAAATAAAACTCTTCAAACTATGGAACAATTAAGAAAGGTGCCTCAAGCAAGAAACACACCTATAATTGTTTCAAATCAAGTAATTGATCTTAAGAAAGAACAGGAGATGATTGTAGAATGGAAAATCAATCACATTTTGCTTCAAGATAAGATAATATCGTGCAAATATTACAAACATATCAGCTCATTTGCAGTCATATGTTTTATGTTATCATTATTAATGTTGTCAACATGGATGATAGTGGCTTCAATAATATGTGACAGGGTACAAATGGCTAACAATATGTTGTCAGTTATCATGATTGTGTTATAGTTGATCTTGATGAGACAGGTGCACAAGAGAGAGTTTAAAGATAGAGAACAAGTTGGGTGGCCTATCCCAAGCTTGATGATTGTTCAATAACCTTTTGGGGACCAAAAGGTCTTTAGTGGCGAGGTGTGATCCAGATTTGGCTCTAGGAGCTTGATGGGGCTTATAAAGGCCTAAAAGTCAAAGTTCTCATAATGGATTCAAAACAGACTTGTACATAGGCCTCATTGATACAAACCCAACGCAACTTGAACGAACTAAAACGGACGTTGTATTCTCCAGATATGGCGATCTATTCATTTTGCCAAACTGGCAAAAACAAATGATGATTGTACAGTCCATACAATGCCACGTGGTAGGGTCGTAAAACACATGGAAGGTATAGTGGTAGGTCCGTACTACACGTGGTAGGTACAATGGCAGACACTCAAAATATAGGTGGACCATTCAGTGATTAACGCGTGGCATCAGTTCATGCGAGTGGTGAGGTTCCACGTGGCCCAGACATGGGCTTCCACGTGGCACCCATTCATTGGTTAAGTTGTTGCAAAAGTTTTGGAATCATTAAGTTTTGAACCCACGACCTTAAGCATGGGCAGGAGCACTTTGGGGTAGGTCAGGATACTAGTCTTCCTACATGTATTGCTTACTATGGAAAAGAGTTTAAAATTATTTGAGTTTAAACTTATGGTAAGTCCAATGGAGTAAAGCGTTGTGTTATCCCCATCCCTCGATGTAAACGATTACCATATAACCATTGTAATGTTATCACTCATTTTTTGTTCGTGTGGTAATCATTCCACCAACCCAAGCCTGAGCGCTAACCACTTTCCACACGATTGTAGCATATGACCCAGTTCTTTGGTACTTAGTGGGAGTGGATAAGGGTAAGCCCTGGTCAGTTGGGACAACCCATCGACTAGGGGCTTAACCAATGGCCATTGACCAAGGGGGCTTAACCCATTTGCACATGGTGTTTTAAAAACCAGGCCATATGGCATGTCACATGACTAGGTGCCAAAATCGATGGGGGCCAATGCACTACCAAATTATCCCCTAAACACATGGTGTGCACTCATATACCCAGGAGCCGAGGAAAAGGGGTTTGTGAATGATTATTTTCCAAAAAATTGGTTTTAATACTTTATATTATGATTTTATTTGTTTTATTCAACAGAATTGAGAGATTTTGGTCATTTTGGGGGGATATTGGGCCCTTTTTTAGGCCAGATCTTTGGGGGAAGTTGGGAGATTGTTACCAACTTTAGATCTATATAAAACAGGGGTTCTTGAAGCCAATGGGGATATTCAGAGCAAGTTTATGTTGAATATTTTCCAAGCCAAATCCATTTTTATCCAGGGAAGTTGTTGAGGAGAGCACCTTTGCGGGCCATTTTTGGGAGCTTCGGTCATCCAATTTCAGTGTGGTTTCTTTTATTGGGTTCCAGTGATCTAGTAGAACAAGACCATATCAGTTTGTAACCTTTTTGAAAATTTTATGATGTCATTTTAAATCTTTGAACATAAATAATAAAGCCTCACCCATTGAGACAAAGGTCCAGAGACGTAGCCGAGATTTCCGAACTCCATTATCACATTGGTGTTTATGGTTTGTTGTTCCTCATGCTTTATTTAATATCTATATTTTTTTATATGGATTTCATGTTTCATTCATAATTCTTCCTCTAAATGGTTAATTAACACATGCTAAATAGCTCAACCACTGTCTTTTAAAAGATCTTTTCAGATCAATAAAGGAGTTAGATTTTGACACATGATGGAACTAAAAACTGTTCAATCATAGAGATTTCTAAATAGAATCAATTCATAATCACTCAATGGTACTCAATGACCCCTATTGGGGCTAATGTATGCACTATTAATTCCCACATTTAATTATCAACTGGGGCTCGTAAGCTTCGAGGTGTAGGCGCAGGAAACGCAGGATCATAGCCTAGTCTAGCCTAATCTAAAGCCGAAAAAACAATCTTCAAACCCACACTACAACAAATTAACACTAAGTATTCATCATTGGGACGTAGGAATAACTTAGTGCTATAAATTTTTAGATCACAATCTTTCATGCACTCTGGGTGATGTTCGTGTGATTAGTCGTGGGTAGCTTACCTAAGTTTTTTGTCCTTCAATGATTATTTCCTATAGTGGATCCACACTTAAATGAAATAAAAGAAACAAACAAATGGAAATGAAATCAAATGACAAGAAATAAACAAATGGGAAAGACAAATCATAATGAAAGCAAAATAACAAAAGGAAATCAAACAAATAGAAAATAGAACTTATTTCAAACTATGTGAATGAAATGAAATGTGAATGCAAGAACCGAACCTAAAACACACAAAGCAAACCACTCAAACTATAGGAAGAGGCAAGCTGAATTTAAAAGCAATCAATCAAACTGGAATCAAACACTATATGCAATCTAAAATCAAGATATTTCCACAATCAAGTGCATTAGTCACAATGAGCAAGCATGGAAAGAAATGAGAAGGAATGGGAAAGAATGACAATGCAGAAATATAAATGGAATGTTTATACAATGGAAAGAAATATCAACTCTATAAAAGAAGCTAAAAACAGAATGCTTATAAAAAATGCTTAGTCATATATGAAATCAAAAGGGGAAAAGAAGGATAGGTACTCTTTATAGACTGAGAGCTTCAATGTAAAGCACAAGAATCAAAGAGTAATTGAGAAGAATATGAACTTCTACAATTGACGAAAGATCTATATTTAAATCACAGACAATTAAACAAAAGTTAGTGTGTTGAATAAGTTGACAGCGGGGCAAGTTCCTTGTGTGAACAATCAATAAAGTTGTGTAATTTAATGTGCATTCATCAATCGAGGAATGAGTATATAAAGAGAGGACATTTCTCTATCATGAAATGTAATTGCACTGTGATTGGGCATTGATTCCACACATAGAGAGTGAGGTAAAGAGAGGGGTCAATCTGCTCTTGCAATGACTAATTATATTGCATGATTAAATCTGCAATCAATGGGCAAATCGTGTTGAAGGAAAAAGAGCAAATATGGAAGAGAAAAGTTAAGTATATGCAGCAAATAAGACAACTTTGTTTTGGTGTTTTCTTTTATAAGTGAATGCAAGCAAGAATATGTTAACATACTCTGTTTTATAATGTTTTCGACAATGAGAAACTAATAGGTGATTTGAATGGTAGATTTGATGGGAGAATTGGATGGAAAATCAATGATGAAGGAGATAAATGCAATGAGGGGCTGTCCATAGTCTATTCAGCATAAAAACATCGCATAGGAAGAATACACAGGAATATGAGCACAAAAATGTGATAAGAGAGAATGCTAAATAAACTCAAAGCTCAATGTGATAATGTATTCAATTGGGAGGTTTACAATATGAATTATAATTAACATAACAATTGCAAAACTAAAATTAAGATTAAAACCACACACTCCAAACTGTAAATGAAATTCTAACCTTTAAACAAATTGAACAATAAAATAAAAATACATAAATGAAATGATAACTAGTTAAGATACAAAGGGAAACATTCTTACCAAGTTGAGGGGCCCTACCCAACAGGTAATTTCCTGCCAAAAAGATGTCAGACCCCTTGAATGCACAAAACACCAATTCTTTATTCCATAAAACTCAGAAAGTTACAACTCTCTTACAATCTTGACATTGTCATGATGACACCTTAACATCCATTACAAAAGAATTCCCATAATGATAATTGGATTTCTCATAGCCCTATGAGGTTTATTTATACATGAAAAATCATTGAGAAGTGGATGGGACCAAATTGTTGGCAAAAGTTTAACAAGTAGCGTATGCTTGTCATTGATGGCAAGTACAACAATGGAGATGGTAGGATAAGAAGGATGTGAAATCTCAAGAGGAACAACATTGAGGAAAACGCGCGCAACAAAGCTCAAGATATAGGAGTTTGCAGGGGAGAAGGAAGACAGAGATCCAATGACCGTTGGATCCCATTCAAATTTTCCGAAAGGTCGACAGTCGTCAGATCTACAAAAGCTGCGAGGGAGATAAGCCATCGGGAGATCGGAGTTATCAAGGTCGTGAGAACCGGGACATTGAAAGTCTCGATATCCCGACATAATCAGGACCGTCCATTTGGAAGGACGCGTGGCAGAAATCGGGCGCCACCGGGAGAAGCTCAATAGGAGGCTTCATCGAAGAATCAGGAATCGGAGTTTCATGAGTCCCATGAACAATTACAACAGAAACCCCGAAATCGCGATGAAAGAAATCCCGACTGAACCTGAACCGTCAGATCAACATGTGATCTAGATCGTTGATCCAACTCACGACAGCAGACCACGTCAGCTAGGGACACGTGGCACAACTAGGGAATTACAGGTGTCAGGCAGATTCAACACTTTAGGCACATGTAAGTCATGAATCAGAGTGACATGTGGCAGTATTTAACATGTTTCAAACCACGTGTGACGTCACTAGAGTATCAGAGTTTCGCGGATCGCGAATTCGAGAGGCCAAGAACTCATTGCATCAAGAATGCCAATTTCGCGATATGCGAAATCATGAGTGAATCTGGACCGTGAGATCCAGAATTGATCAGGATCATTGATCACAGCCCGTATCAGAGTTTCGGGGATCATGAATTCATGAGACAAAGAACACAATGCAACGAGAATCCCGATTTCACGATATGAGAAATCGCGAGTGAATCTGGACCGTCAGATCCAGAAATGATTGGGACGGTAGATGTAACTCCATATCAGAGTTTCAGGGATCGTGAATTCAAAATGGAAAGAACTCAATACAACAAGAATCCCGATTTCACAATGTGCGATATCACGATCCAATCGTGGCCGTTGAAACAAGTTCATATCTGGACTGTTGGTTCAACTCCGTGTCGTAGTTTTGTGAATCACAATATGGAGAGACATAAGGCTGTGGTCACAGCCCTTGGTCACGGGAAGAGAAGGAGTCAGTCCAGATAAGCTCCACATCAGAGTTTCGGGGATTGGGATTTGTAAGTGACTAAAACTATGAACGCCAAGAGTGTCGAAATCGTGATATATAAAATCTCGATTGGATCTGAACCGTTGGATCAAGTATTGATCGCAGGGATACTGTTGCATGCAACAGTAAAACTACCAGAAACCACTAATGGTTTCAGACAGAGGACTAGAAGACACTTGGGAAAACGGCCAGAGAAGCTGAAGAGTTATGATGAAGATCATGCAGAGCACTTGAAGAGGTGGAGAAGATTGGCGCAATTGGAGCATGCAGAGGAATGGAGAACATTGCATGCACAAAGTGCACAGAAGATAGAAATACAGTGTACAGAGAAGAGAAGGGGTTGTTGTTGCTGTTGCTGTTGGAGGTTGTTGTGATTGTTTCTTGTAAAGGTGATTCAGGTGTGAAGAAGGATCAAGGTGCAGCAGTTGAATAGCACATAAGATAAACTGTGTAGAGAATGGAGATGGCACACAGAGCATAAAACGCAGAAGACCAGACAGTGCAAATGATATGTGTAGAAAGGCAGTGTGGCAGAAAGAGCAACGAGATGTAGAAAAACAGTGATAAGTCGGGTAAGCCACTGTTGATCATTATATCACTATAATAAGTTTCAAAAGCAAAGATTTATAGTTCAGGGTGGTTGGGAGGTGCTAGGGAGGATTGTTTTCCTCAAAGGTTCAAGTGGGTGCTTGAACACAGGGAGTTGGTGCTTCCTTCTAGTTCGTGCTAGAAAAACCAGGGAGTTGGTGCTTCCTTCTAGTGGGTGCTAGAGAAAATAGAGAGTTGGTGCTCTCAGCAAGTTGCAACTTGCTAAACAG
>JASDQU010302127.1:0-13814 GCA_032191745.1 Picea mariana | reverse complement strand
AACAACCACTGAAGGAGTCAATGGCTGTCCTCAAAATCTGCCAGAAAGAAGTATATGGCAGCCACTCAATCTGCTGTCCCAACTGTCCCAAAAATCAGCCACCGAAGCTCTGATACCATGTGAAAATTCCAGGTCCTATCAGCTTGCCTTCTTGGTCTGTCTTTGACCAAGCAAAAGCTCTAAGTTTTCACTGTCTTTATTTTAGTTTTCTGCTGTTTTATAACAGCCAACAATTCATGTTCTTCTGAGCTGATTGTTATGGTTATATTTTCGATTTGGATGCTCTAGCATGTCGTTTTTGCCATAGGAAATTAGTACATGCAACTCAAATAAATATAACACACCTAATACATCGTTTAACTGTTGATAATGAACAGATCTAAAAACTAATAGCATGCATTTGTAGACACAGTATTTTTGGTCAACATGACCCTAGGCAAAACCCCCCCGGGGAAAACCAATTTGAGATCTAAATGTATATATGAGGAAAAGCAAGTATGGGTTACAGTAAACACAATAAATGATGGAACCCGATACAATAGCAACTCCAACTGAGTTGATACACAAGCTCACTCAAGCAGATGCGCCCCTGGATGGTGCGCCCCTCATGCAAACTGCCAGAACCACTGTAACTGCTCCAGAAATCATCTGTGATGCCAGAATGGAAAACCCCTCCGCAGGAATGAAGCTCCAGTTGATGTCCTCACTCTGCAACTGACCTCACTGAAATCTGATGGCTAGAAATCCTACCAGGAAGAAATAAGTCTGCCAAACTCATGCGCCCTCCTCAACTGTAGAATAGCTCCAATAAAATAATGAAGCAAGCTGCTCCAAGCCTTCCACAGGGAAAGCTAGCGGCCTCCTCCAACCTCCCTCATGCAACTGATCTCATCTCCATAGCTTGAGTTCTCCTCTCCTCATGAGCAAAACTCTCCATGAACAATGCACCCTCCTTTCTCTCCTTTGCGCCCCTCGTAGACTCCAAAAGAAACCTAAGAATGAATGGTTGAGATCAAAGAAAATGAATGGATGAGATCTCACCAATCAACTCTAAATCATAAACCCACTTTTGGGTTAAGTTTCCTAAGTCCACTTATGTCCCCAAAATCAGCCCAAAGTGATTTAATACTCACTTTATCCAAAAGTGACCAAATTTCACTTTAACCAAAGTCAAAGTGAAAATAGACAAAAGTACAAGGTACAAAGTGTCATGTTCCCTCATGTGCTAAGGAGGTCAAAAGCACATGGGGAACACCTCCCAAGGTACAAATCTCAACAGAGAACACCACTTTAAGTTGTTGGTTGAGCAAGAGGGGGTTCTTTAAGTGGAAAATTACTTTTCCAACTTAGGAAAAAGGTTAGGAAACCTTTCCCACTCTCTCTCAAACCTTTTTGCTTATTTTTTACAAAAAATTGACATTTTGACTTTGTCAATTAAGCAATTAAATTGTTGACTCAAGACTGACTTGGACTCCTCATGGACAATGACCTAGCAAAACTTGTCCAATTGAGTTGAAACTTGGTCCAAGGGTGTAGGGGGTCTCATTCCATTTCTTTTAAGTACTCACACCCCTATCAAAATCCCCAAGGACCTAGTTTTTACATTTTTACATCAAAAATAATTAAAATTACTATTAATTGGCTAATTTTAAAAAATTAAAAAAAACTACTTAAACTCGACGGAATTCCACAAGACTCTAGAAGATGTCTAGCATGGTCATTTACAATATTCCTAGACCCTAGTCACCCATAGGGCTCGATCATTAGAACGCCTTTCACCACTTCGGAGGATTATTGTGGGAGTGAAAAACTTAAGGGTAATAAAAAAGGCTGGTTGGGCCAAATTAATTACCTGAGGAAAAAAAACACTCGATGAAAGGACTTCCCTAATGATAAAGTCCTAGGCAACTAACCTACAATATGATCCATGCAGACCCATTACATTATTATCCTACGCAGTGGAGCGAAAATTCCAGTTACAAAAATACGTGTTGAGGCCAAAAATGCCTTGTAGAACCAGTAAGTCTTCAACTTTGTTGCACCATCAGGTACATAGCTTCATGGCACATGGAGTTGACCCCCTAGTTGAAATAGGTGGTCAACACCTCTGGTTGCTCGATGTAAACTTCTTCCTCAATCTCACCATTGAGAAAGGCTGTCTTTACATCCATTTGATGTAGTTTCCAACCCATGGATACAACTAGTGCAATGATAGTACGGATGGAAGTGTATCAGGCTACTGGAGCAAATGTCTCCTCATAGTCAATTCCCTCCATATGTGAGAATCCTCTGGCTACAAATCTCACTTTGTATTTCTCGACACTTCCATCAACTGCATGCTTGATCTTATAGATACACTTGGAAATTACTACAGACTTCCCTTCTGGTCTCAGAACAATATCCCACAAATCATTTTTCAAGATGGATTGATACTCTTCTGCCACGGCATCTTGCCATACCTGCTAACATGTTGCTTCTTCATGACAAGAAGGATCAGTATCAATGATGTGACTTGTGGTTGAAAAGTAGCTCAAAAGTCTTTATGGTCTCTTGTTCTTTCAGAATGTGCCTCGAGGAACTGCATGTCCCTCTGCCTTTTGCAGAGTTTGTCGAGCCTCAGCAAGCTTTTTATGGCTTACTGCAATGTCTCTGGGAACATTAACTAGATCAACTGGAAGAATGGTTGTCTTCCTTTGAACTGTTGAAGGGGAGAAGGTATTGTCTCTTCATTCTTCTCAAATAGTTTGACTCCCTCTGAAGTCTTGAAGGATAGACATCTTCCTTTTCCTGTTTGCTAACCTAGAGGCATCTCATGTCTTCTCAGGTCCTCTACTGACTCTACAGTACTTTGCTAGTCTTTTGTACTAGGATAATAATCAACCAAGAAAACTCGAACTCCCGTACCAAGAATAATGGCCCAAGACAAGAGGGTTCCCACACCAGGGATAATATCGTTCATTATCAGAAAGCAAGCAACAAGAAGTTAATTAAATAAGGAAAGAAGTACAAAACTTACCCTAGTCTACAGTTATGCGCAATCTTGTATTTGTTTTTAGAGGAAGTAATCCACATCTCTCATGTCTTCAACTTTCTGAGGTGGGTCTGGATCCATGTCAGCAGTGGAAGCATATTGTCTTTCTCTCTTCCTAGTAGGACAGTTTCTCGCAATGTGTCCATACTTGTCACATCTGAAGCACTGGATCTTTGACATGTCTTTTCTCTTATCATAACCTAAAGCTAATGAAGTCTTCTCATTTTTTAATGTTTGCCTAAAGTTTCTTTTATTTCTTCCTCCTTTCTTTGTATGAAGTGCAAGAGCATGATTTTCATCATGAGGGGAGTCTTCCACTCCTCTAGCTATAAGTCTGATTTCTTCTTGGGTACATTTTGTCCATAGACGATCAAAAGTAGGTAGTTGTTCTCTACCACTGATACTTTGAAGAAATGGTTCCCAATGTTTTGGAAGATTATTGAGAGTGGTCAAAACAAGTTCTCCATCTGATATGATTTCTCCAATGGCACCTAGTTGATCTCTGATCTCTGACATCTTCATGAAGAAGATAGCAACGGTGTCACCTTTTGTCATCTTGATATTTTGAAGCTGGCCCTTCAATGTAAGAGCTCTGAGGGTGTTGTTACTCTCAAACATATTCTTCAATGCTTCACACATTTCATAAGTTGTCTTCATATTGGTAATACAGGGCAGGAGATGATCTCTTACTGAGTAGATGATTATCTTCCTTGCCTTGACGTCATCTTCCTTCCTTTCTTCCTTCTCTTCATCGGTAGTTGTCTCTGGTAAAGCTTTTTGTATCACCCATAATAGATCATCCCTCTTCAAGAGTGATCTGAAGTCTTGACTTCCAGGAACTGAAGTTGCTTGATCCATCAAGCCTATCTTCTACCAAGGTTATGTTTATCATATTTTTCAGATTCTTCACCAACCCTTACCAACTGGGCTAGGAAACCTAACGGCTAGGCTAGGCTAGCAATCTTAGGTTTCGTTGGGCTTATCACTGCCAACAATAAGCCTTGAAAGTCAGAAGAACACTGGTGAGCTAAAAAGCTCCTTCAATGAGCTGCAAAAACCCTAAATCTGAATTTTCTGCAGAAAATTGCGAAACCCTAGAAACCTTAGGGCCAAAAATCCAAAATTCTCGGAAATGCAATCTGAAGGTTGTCGGAGGTGCGTTGAAGGAGGTCGTACACTCCTATGCAATTTTTAGCCCCAACGTTTCAGTTTTAAGTGTTGGAACACCCAAGAAGGAGAAGGTCGTACGAATTTCTGGAAACCCTAGGAGGGTAGTACGGTTTTGCAGAAGAGAGAGGACGGATGGCTTTAATGCTTGTGCAATGGGTTCTTCAGGACCCATGCTCTAATACCATGTTGAATTTTCACTATGCTTGGCTCAAGCATGAGGTTTATTTCATTTTAATCATGTACTTGAACCATAAACAAATGCATCTACACCATTCACAATTGTTGCAATAACCAAGATCACAAGAAGAAATGCCATGCACAAGAACACAAGAAATATCTTGGGAAAACCCTTCTCAACAAGGGAGAAAAACCCAGCAATCCTTTGCTATATTCTCAAGAGAAGATCCTCCAACCATGAAACCCTAATGCACACAAGAGGGTGCTCTACTACCTTGAAACTTGCGACCAAGAGAGGTGCACACTTCAGCCCTAAAAGTGTACTTGCTGAAATTCTAAAATGACAAGTGACTTGTGTGTTTCCTCAATGGGGAAATCACCTTTATTTATACTAGACTAGATAGACCAAAAGTGGTGTCTATTGGCACAACAGGGCCAACCTCAATAACTCAGAAAATAATTAATTATTACAATAATCATTAATTATCTTTCACATATGGTGGAGCCGACTTGTACCCTTTACATCACAATTAGGGTTACAGGTAAATCTTACTCTCAGACAATATACCAAGGAATCTCACACATCCACTAGGGGCACATCCACCTGTGCTCAGCCACAAGGACGTCCTACTCAACAGATCTCTATCTCACTGAGTCCATAGGAGAATCATCTGGAGTACCATCTCAAGCCTGACTCAACTGAGTCCACAAAGCAGGAGACCACACGTCATAACAACTCAGTCCAGAGTCTGACACACACCCATCACATGGGCACCTTCACCCCACACAGGGGTACACATTGTTTCATCTCAATCCAGAGAGGAATGACACACCCATCTCATGGGCATCCTCACCCCACATAGGGGCACACATCGTCTCATCTCAGTCCAAAGAGGAACGACACACCCATCTCATGGGCACACCCAACACATGGGCTCTCTCATGGGTCGACTCAACTCAGTCTCAGAGGAGAACGTGTCCTAGAGGATATCTCACAAAGCTGTAATCATCAACAACTAAGTGGTGTGCAACTTCTTGGAGAGGCAAATTTTGGTGTATTTTGGCTATTTTTCATTGTGGAGGATCTTCAACTAGGGTTTGGCTTGATTATTCTTGGTGAAGTAAGTAGAAAATCTGCAATTTGTTTATTTTATTGAATGCTTGTGGCAAATTTTACTTGATTCATGTTAAAGATTATGAAATTGTTTGTTTAAAACCCTTGGAGAAAAACATAAGTTATTATCTTTTTCTCTATAGTTTTCCACTTGTTTAAAGTTTCTCAAAGTGCACCTTGTTAGGGGTAGCTACTAGAGCCCTAAAGTGCTAGCACTCTAGTAGCCCTACTCTTATTGCCTATTGCATATATTATTTCCAATTGTCTAAGGAAAGAAAATTCGCTAGGGCCTAAGTTTGCTTACTTTCTAGCCAAATTTTCTTTTAGGACTTGGATGATTGAGGCCTTGGGTTACCAACACCTCCTCCATCCATTCCATCTCCTTTGACTAAGTACTATCATTGCTATTTTTCTCTAAGATCTGTTGCTGCTATTGTTGACTCCAAAGTCCATCTACCCTAAAAGGCACTAGTCCACTCACCTTAGTGATTGATTGATCAAACAACTCTCAAACAATCTTCCTTGAAACATTTACTAACTTTCAATAACCTTAAACTAGACTAACTTGCTACTGTTGCAAAAGATTGCTACAGCCATCTTACAGCAGCAAATTCATCTTAAAAAGTGACATTAAAAGCTGATTAGACATTGTCAACTTTGCTTCTGACAAGTTGTTATCATTCTGTCAACTTAAGAGCTATATTTTATCATTTTCAAGCATTTTAAGGCATAATTGTCGTGGTTGTTACAAAATATTCATTGTTGTTATAAATAATTACCTTGCTGCATTTTTACATCAGCTTACTTATTTTTCAAAGGTTCATGATCTTATGAAGCACTAACATCATATGGTACTTGGAAATTGCACTCTTTTCTATTTGTTGTCTTGTTCTGGGCAAGTACACCTTATTTACCCTTTGCTTCATCTCTATAAGACACAAAGAACCTCTAACTTGAGGGACCTATGAGAGGGGTTGGACTTTCTTATATCTTTTACCTTAGCCTTCCCAAACCCTCAAGTCGTTGGGGACGTCTCCCTTGGGGTATTGTGATATACTCCTAAATAGAAAGGGGTTTCCTATTAAGGTGACAGTGATAGGTCACTCCCTGTTACGCCAATATTGTAATTCACTTGCCTTGGGCTTTGAGCAAGTACAGATTGTGCGATAACACTGCCCAAATTTCTCTCTCTCTCTCTCTCTCTCTCTCTCTCTCTCTCTCATGTAATCTTGCTGCAAATTTGCAGCCACTTGTTATGCAATAAAAGTGAAGCTTTGGAGGATCTCTTGGTGTATTGTTGGTGCTCTTTGGCTGTTCATGTATGGTGTTTTCCTTTGCTTGAGGTAATATTGTNGGTGACAGTGATAGGTCACTCCCTGTTACGCCAATATTGTAATTCACTTGCCTTGGGCTTTGAGCAAGTACAGATTGTGCGATAACACTGCCCAAATTTCTCTCTCTCTCTCTCTCTCTCTCTCTCTCTCTCTCTCTCTCATGTAATCTTGCTGCAAATTTGCAGCCACTTGTTATGCAATAAAAGTGAAGCTTTGGAGGATCTCTTGGTGTATTGTTGGTGCTCTTTGGCTGTTCATGTATGGTGTTTTCCTTTGCTTGAGGTAATATTGTGAATTTATGTTCATTTTTGCTCACATTGCTTTACTTAAAGAACCCTAAACAAAGTATTTTGCTAGGGATAAATCTGTAGTAGTATTGTTATAGGTTTATGTGATTTGTTTTTGTTGAAATATTGTAACTGCAAAGAGTATTCTAGTTATTATTGAGTCATTATTAAATAGATCAATCCCCTTTTGTGGATTGATCATGTCGAGCATTGTAATTGACCAAATCCCCTTTTATGGATTGGTCAAACCCTAATTATATTATGCTAATTAAGAAGTCGACGCCCAGGCCTAATTAAAGTGGTTTTAGCCACTAAGAAGACAAGTCGGCCCTGCCCAGTGAAGAGACAACTTTCCAGCGCCTGCCAGCTAGAATAAATAAAGGAGGCTAGCGCCTCATTTATTCACTCACTCATTCACTCATCAAGTGCGCAAGTTTGGCAGCTGCAGTTGGGAGAAGAAGGAAGAGAGAGGCGCATTGCTCAATGTTGGATATTCTCTAGTGTTTTGGTTTATTGTCTTGGCATTGTATAGGCTATCTATATTAAGGAAGTTTTTGTTGGGGTTTCTCCCCCATGAGGGTTTCCCAGGATAAATGTTGTGTATCTTGTGATTGTGTTTCTTTCAGTGTTCCTACCTATGTTATTGTTATCTAGTAAATTGAAAAGAAACCTAATAATAGCTCAAAACTTAACATGGTATCAGAGTTAAGCTGAAGAGAGCACCTTTCACTAGATAAGCAAAAACGTCATTGTTGTCTTACAAGAAAATTAGGGCTTTTGTTGGAGAGGAATTTTTGCCTAAAAAAACATCTAGAAAAGTGTGCCCTACCCTAGTGAATCTTTTGGCAACTTGAGCACACATTTTCAATGGACAGAGCCTTCGAAAAGTCAAACCCTAGTTTTGACTGGTACCAGAAAACCAGAAGTACTAGAAAACCAGAAAAAACAGGAAACCAGAACCAATACCAAAAGTACCAGTCCATATTTCCGCAGGTCAAGTTTCAAGGGGCAAAACTTGAAATTTTTGAAATCTAATAGCTCCAAGAAACTCGCCTTAGCCCAGTGCATCTAGTCCCTGGATCAGAATTTCAAAATTTGAAGTTTGAAAAATTAGGGTTTCCTCATAAAACCCTAAGTTGCAGTTGTATTTGCAGTTTCAGAATCAGTTGCAGTATCAGTTGAAGTATCAGTTGCAGTCACCCTTTAAGTTTTTCAGAGTTGGTAATTATTACCGTTGCTACCAGATGGTGGCAGGTGCCACTACCTGCAAATACTATCAGAGGTATGTATTCACATATGTTTAAACTGTTAAGCTTTAAAGGGTATTTGCAAGAGAAAGGATCTCCTGCCATAGATCCAGAAGGATCTCAAATCCAACACATTCAGAGGAATAATGCAACCCAGGTTTGATTATTCCGATATGCATCTATTTGTTATGACATTATTTTGATCTAGGTTGCATGTTGAAGCTATGACCATCATACTAATCCTTGGTCAAAATTAAATTCAAGGTATTAGATTGATTAAAGTTGAGATCATAGAGTTTATTCTCTAACCCAACTTTCTGTCAAGATAGCATATTATCTTAGTACAAAAGATAGGTTGAAGAAAGCACTTGTCATCTTGAATGAAGGAGGCTTGGAAGAAAAGCAACACACTCATTCTTGAGGACACAACTCTAGGTTCCAGGTTTGATTAATTAAGTTGATAAGATTCAAAGTTGCACATGACAAGTTGATAACTACCCCATTACAAGTAAACACTATAGTTGAGGTAGCAGTCTTTGAAAAGTATTATGCTTGGTAGCATGTGAGCATATTGAGATAAATGCTTAATGTAATCATTTACCAGATACAACTAACATCTCCTCTAGGAGAAACTTCTTGTGTTTTCCAGGTTACCATGGAGGATTGTTTGATCACAACACTAGAAGAGTGTTGATCTCATTTTGTATTGTATTTCTTACTTTTGATCTTTGTTTCAGGCAGGTCACAAGTGATAGCTCTAAAGGAGCTATTGTGAGTCTGTGACGATTATTCGTGCTATTGTTTTATTATTATCAAAGGAGTATTATTCTTGCTTGTTGTTTTGTTGACCTTGTTTCAGGTCACAGGTGATAACCCTGAGGAAGCTATCGTGAAGGTTGCAGAAGGAAACATATTAGATGAGACATGAAGCAGACTACCCAAGTCGTGTACATGACGGTATACATCCATGTACCAAAGAAGATGAAGAAGAAGCTATTTTTGAGATCCAAACTATCTCATATGGAGATTGACTGTAAGGAGCAGAAGGCTCCAAATATGACCAAACATTAAAACAAGAACTCACAGAAGACTTGGTCAAAGGATAATGAAGCCACCTTGAGGGGAAGCAAATTTCGTTTGAAGTCTGACTCAGCCATTCATATTTAGACTTGGTATTCAACACCAAGTATACCCCATAAGAGATGATGAAGTCCTTGTAGATTCAGAAGAAATCGAGAGTAATCCTGATCTCAGAAAGGATCAAATGAAGAGACAACTTCCAGGACTGGGAGACAGATGCCATGAGAAGACTAGATCGTAGCTTCAGAAACTTCTAGGAGATATGAAATCTCCTGGGAAGATTCCCTTGTTTCAGTGACAGAGAAGAAAGCCAGTCAGAAAGACTAGGATATGGATTTTTTCGTGAGACTAGAAGAGAAGTCAATATTGACTTCCAAGATTGATCTAACAGATCAAGCATGTTGCAGATGTACAAGGCCTGATGTGTGTCCAGAGGATTCTCCCAGCAAGAGGGAGAAGACTTTGACGAGACACTCCAGTAATTGAAGAAATAGTTCCAGTATTCATGAAGACAACCAGAACAACCATGATTCATATATAGTATGAGATGCAAGGGGAGCAATCCCCATATTTAAAATTGAGTGGTAGTCGGTGTAGTACATTAGTTGGGTCATGCAGACATAACTACAATAAAAGATAGAGTTACCTCCATAAAAGAAGAAGAGCTACCTTCAATATCAGTTATTGAGCCACTCTCAGTTTCAGATGAAGTTGTTGCCATGATGGAGTGGAGGAGTTACTCTCATATTTCAACAGCCACAGTAAGAATGAAGCAGTCATTCTCAGCTTCAGAGTAGCTGCAGGTGCAGAGTCCCAGTTCCAGAAGGAACAATTGCAGAAAGAGGAGAGGGCATACTCTCAGGCAGTGAGACAGATAGTGCTTTGCAGAAAGCACATAAAGCTAGCACATGATTGTGCAGATTGGATTGCAGCTGAGCAAGTGTACCAGATTGGTACAAAGTGATGTAAAAATTTGATTTGAAGTTGAAGACAGAAAGACTCAAGTCTGTAGGTTGAAGAAGGCTCTGTATAGGTTAAAGCAAGCTCCTAGAGCTTGATATGGCAGAATTGACAGTTTCCTAATGAGCTTGGGCTTTACCAAGAGTAAAGTTGATTCTAACCTTTACCTCAAGGTTATGAATGATGAGCCAGTGATGTTGCTACTATATGTAGATGATGTATTCTTGACAAGATGGAGAAAATCTCATCACAGATTGCAGAAGAAGCTCGATATTGAGTTTGATGAAAGACCTAAAGCATTAATTCTTAGGTCTCGAAGTTTGGCAGAGCCTAGAGAAGATCTTCCTTAACCAAGGGAAGTATGCAATTGAAATATTGAAGAGGTTTGACATGTTGGAGTGTAAATCCATGAATACACACATGGAAACAAAGTTGAAGCTCTTGGTTGATACTTCATCAGAGTTGGTTGATGCAACACTGTACAAACAGATCATTGGATCGTTGATGTATCTGACGAACACCAGGCCAGATATATGTTTTGTTGTGAACACCTTGAGTCAATTTCTGGTAGAACCCAGACGTGTTCACATTGTTGTTGCAAAACGTGTGATGAGATACCTTAAAGGTATGTTGGATTTTAGTCTCAGTTATAATGGAGATCATGACTTCAGACTGAATGGATATACCGATTCAGATTGGGTTGGAAGTGTCTCTGACGGAAAGAGCACCTCAGGATGTTGTTTCAATCTAGGGTCAGCCATGATCTCATGGCAGAGTAGGAAGCAATCAAGTATTGCTCTCAGCACGGCAGAAGCGGAATACATTGTTGCATGTTCCGCCAGTTTTGAAGCCATATGGCTTCGGATTGTTGATAGGTCTATTTGATCTGGAGATGGAAGCAATTGTGATTCTATATGATAACCAGAGTTGCATAAAATTGACAGAGAACTATGTGTTCCCTGACAAGTCAAAACACATAGAAATCCGGTATCACTACATTCGTGATATGGTGCATAGAGGAGCTATAAAACTCCATTATGTTGGCATTGATGAGCAGGTTGCAGATGTGTTGACCAAGCCTCGGTCTCGTGTAAATTTTGAGCACTTTCGAGACAAGTTTGGTATAGTCCGAAAGGACCTCCCTTGAAAGGGGGAGTAGTGTTGAGATGCCAACCTTGTGCTAAAGATTTCTAGCTTCGTGTTGATGTTGTTGAGATGCCAACCTTGTGTTGAAGATTTCTAGTTTCATGCTGATGTTGTTGGGATGCCAGCCTTGTGCTGACGATTTTCAGCTTCGTGCTGATGTTGTTGAGATGCCAACCTTGTGCTGAAGATTTCCAGCTTCGTGCTGATGTTGTTGAGATGCCAGCCTTGTGCTGAAGATTTCCAGCTTTGTGTTGATGTTGATGTGGTTCCAGCCTCGTGCTGAAGATTTCCAGCTTAATGATGATGTTGATGTGGTTCCAGCTTTCGTGTTGTGATGATATTAATACTCCGACCTTCATGCTGTGATGATGTTGTTTCTCCAGCCTTCGTGTTGTGATGCTAATGATGATGTTGTTGTTGATGTCGCATCAACCTAGTGTTATTGATGATGATGATGTATTAGTGTTATACTAATTGATGTTGATGCAGATAATGATGATGCCACTTCAACTTCTTGCTGAAGATGATGATGATGATGCCACTTCAACTTCTCGCTGAAGATGTTGATGATGATGCTTAAAGGCTCATGCTAAAGATGTTGATGATATTACTTTAGCATCATTCTAAAGAAGAAAATGATGTTACTTTAGCCTCACGCTAAAGATGATGATGATGTTACTCTAGCCTCATGTGGATGAGGATGATGATGCTACTCCAGCTCCATGATGTGAACGATGATGATGAGAAAAACTTTCGATGATTTATAGATGTGTCAGTCAGTGTTCCAAATGTTGTTGATGTTGTTGCCCTCTCTCTCTCTCTCTTGATGATGTCGTATTGAGTTGTGTTTGTAGAATACCCTTCTTGTTAAAGGGGAGTGTTGAAATATTGTAACTGCAAAGAGTATTCTATTTATTATTGAGTCATTATTAAATAGATCAATCCCCTTTTGTGGATTGATCATGTCGGGCATTGTAATTGACCAAATCCTCTTTTGTGGATTGGTTAAACCCTAATTATATTATGCTAATTAAGAAGTCGACCCCTGGGCCTAATTGAAGTGGTTTTAGCCACTAAGAAGACAAGTCGACCCTGCCTAGAGAAGAGACACCTTTTGAGCACCTGCCAACGAGTATAAATAAAGGAGGCTAGCGCCTCATTTGTTCACTCACTCATTCACTCATCAAGTGTGCAAGTTTGGTAACTGCAGTTGGGAGAAGAAGGAAGAGAGGTGCATTGATCAGTGTTGGATATTCTCTAGTGTTTTGGTTTATTGTCTTGGCATTGTATTGGCTATCTATATTAAGGAATTTTTTGTTGGGTTTTCTCCACCATGAGGGTTTCCCAAGATAAATGATGTGTATCTTGTGATTGTGTTTCTTTCAATGATCCTACATATGCTATTGTTATCTAGTAAATTGAAAATAAACCTAATAATAGCTCAAAACTTAACAGTTTTTACTAGTGTTTGCAAAGTATTTTGTAGACCTTTTAGAAGATCTCACCTTCTTGCCTCATTGTGTAGCAAGGGTTTACAGGCTTACAGGTTATCAAAACTTGGAGGAGTGGACTCCAAAAGCTTCATTTTACTTCACCTAAATTTCTGATATAATTTTCAGCTCTTATATACTTATTTTCAGCACATATAATCATCTAAATCTTGCTTTCCAATCAATTTCCAAGTTCCGATTTTATACATAAAATTTTATGTTTATATACTAACCAAAAACTAACTTGTTTATGTGATTTTTAGCATTTTCCAGCACACTTTATTTGTTGTTTTATGCAGGTTTTCGCCAGTAGAAGAGGAGGCGCTGCCAAAATTTGGCCCCAAGGAGCTCAAAAAAGCACCTAAAGGCTATGGTGCAAAACCCTCTTTCTCTTCTTTCTTTCTAAAATATTGTAAGCAGCCCAAGAGAGTCTCTTCAGCTTGCATTCTCTAATTTCTTTCCAAGTTTATAATCTGTAAATTAGTTTTAGATTTTTTGTCCACACCTTGCATGTGAGTGGCTTAGCAATCTTTGCAAAATCGTACTGGCTTTAGATTTAATTTTCTAATTTTTTTTGCTTAATTTGTTTACCCACCTTGGTCACTGTTATCCCCGATACCTAGGGATAACTAGGAGATCATGTCTCGAGGCCCACATGGTCCTAGACATGGAGTACCGAGAGCAGGAGCGACCTGAGCATGGTCCTGGGGGACCCATCTTCTTCTTCTCAGCCAGCTTTGTCCTGCCAGCAGTACCAGCCTCCATCACTACCGGCCTG
>JASDQU010302124.1:0-13815 GCA_032191745.1 Picea mariana | reverse complement strand
TTTCATTGATGACTTTTCCAGACGTACTTGGGTTTACTTCTTAAAACTTGAGAGCAAAGTTTTTGACAAGTTTTTGGTCTACAAGGCCCTTGTAGAAAAGCAATCTGGACATCAAATTCAAAGGTTAAGAATAGATAATGGAGGCGAATATGTGAACAATAATTTTACAAATTACTGCACTACACAGGGAATCCAAATGCAACACACTGTTCCATATACACCACAACAAAATGGTGTTGCTGAGAGAAAAAACCACACATTAAAAGAAATGTCTAATTGTATGATCCAATCTAAGGGATAAAGTCTAAAATATTGGGTGGAAACCATCAACTGTGAAAATTACATAGTAAATCACACTCCCACAAAGGCTCTTAAAAATGTAACACCGGAAGACTCTTGGACTAAAATTAACCCAGATGTAAGTCACTTCCATGTATTTGGCAGTATAGCATGGGATCACATTCCTGATGAGAAAAGGAAAGCATTGCAGCCTAAAAGTGAGAAGTGTATATTTGTTGGTTATTCTGAATATGTCAAAGGTTACAGACTTCTTCAATCACATTGTAATGAAATTATTATTAGAATAGATGTTAAATTTGATGAAAATCTCTTGGCCTGCGAGCCTAATTCGACGTTTGTGCTTTCTTTGGCCTATGAGCCTAATTCGACGGTTGTGCCTTCTTCGGCGTGCGAGCCATCTTCGATGTTTGTGCCTTCTTCTGATTTGGTTTCTTCTTTAGATGATGACAGTGAGGATTAAAATCCACCTCCTCCTACTCACCCTCCTCTAGATGAGTCCTTTGAACTTGAACCAACACCAATTCCACCGCTTCCTAGATGGGTCTGTTCAACATGAGAAGCAGCCGGTGAATTTGTCGGTGATCCTTCAGATCAACATCGGACACGTTCACAGTTCTAACGAGCCTCTTCTCCTTTGGCTCAAGTTTCAGAAACTCATGATCCAGAGACATTTATAGAAGCTTCAGGTCATCCAGATTGGGATACAACAATGAATGAAGAGTATCATTCTTTAATGGAAAATGATACTTGGGATCTTGTACCTCTTCNTGAATTCCATCCACCTTGTTCTTGCCCTTGCTGCCTCACATAAATGGGAGGTCCATCAAATGGATGTTAAATTCGCCTTATTGCATGGAGATTTGCAAGAAGAAATGTACATGGAACAACCTGCTGGCTATGTCCATAATGACTCTAGCCTTGTTTGTCACCTTAAGAAATCTCTTTATGGTCTCAAGCAAGTTCCCCAAGATTGGTATGCCAAAATGGACACCTTTATTATTGCCACTGGATTCTCTATATTCCATTTTGATCCTAATGCCTATACAAAGAAAGTAGGAAGCCATCTCATAATCCTTGTCCTTTATGTTGATGACCTTATGCTTACTGGCAGTGACTAAAAAATTTTAAACCATGTGAAAACCATCCTTAAGAAGAAATTTGAAATGACAGACTTAGCTTTTTTGCACTACTTCCTTGGCCTCCAAGTTTTGCAAACCAATGAAGAAATTTTTCTTTCCCAATATAAGTATGCTTGTGACCTTCTTTGTCGCTTTCACATGGACGATTGTAAACCAACTACTTCTCCCTTCCAATATGGAGTCAAGCTTACTGCCACCTGTACTTCTCCCGAAGTTGATGCCACCCTGTACCGTTAGTTGGTAGCGTCTTATACTTGACTCATACCCGTCCTGATCTTTCCTTTTTTTGGGGTCTTGTTGCCCGGTATATGCAAACACCCCATGAAATCCATTGGAAATAAACTAAAAGGATACTTTGATATGTCCGTGGTACAGTTCAATTTGAGATACATTATAGTTCAGAGGGGACTCCTTTATTGTTTGATTTCACTGATTCGGATTGGGCCGACGACCCTGATGATCGAAAGTCTACTACAGGTTATGTTTTTAGCCTTGGTTCAGGACCTGTCACTTGGGCCTGTAAGAAACAATAGGCTATTGCACTTTCTTCAGCAGAGGTAGAGTACCGAGCAACGGTAAATGCAAGTCAGGAAGCCTTGTGGCTTCAACAGATCCTTTCAGATTTTGGATTCCAGCAGCAACATCCGACCAGCCTTTGGTGCGACAATCAAAGTGCCATCAAGCTCGCCAAAGACCCAATTCAACATTAGCATAGCAAACACATCGAGCTCCACATGCACTTCATCAGAAAGCTCATTCATGATCAAGTTATTGAAGTGCTCTTTTGTCCTACAAAAGATCAAGTTGCAAACATTTTCACAAATTCTCTTACAGAAGAAAAGTTTTCCAAACTTCGATCTATGTTAGGAGTTCATGAAGTTGTTATTAAGGGGGGATAGGCTCTAATGCCTCTTTCCTTCTCCTATTGTGTCACTATTTTAAATCCTTCAATCCCATCCCAAGTTGTTCTTAAGGGGGGATGTTAGGATATTTAGACACTTAGGAGTTAGTTAAGATCTACTTGGTCTAATGTGTCGTTAGGTAAAAGTGTGTTTCTTTAGTATGCATTAATATGCATTTGTAGTTAGGAAATCCGACGGTCACAATATGTTCCCGACATAGAGTGATATGACGGTTCATACTCTCCTCGATCTTAACGACCATTTATCCGTGGCTTAACACCCGATTGGTCCATGATGTCTATTTAAAGAGCATGGAGGGTCATTTTCCGATGATCGATTGTGAGAAACTTTCTTGTAAAATATCTCTGTAATATTTTTCTTTGCATTAATAAACTGCTCCAAGTGGTCGCGTTGGCTGGGGCCGTGGATGTTTTCTCGTAGGGGTTTTACCATGTGAAAACACCAGTGTATTGATCTTTGATCTGATTATGTGAGTGGTTACTGAAGGTGTTCGTCCTCTATTGGAATACCTGTGTTTTCGAACAGATTTATAGATGCATATCTAGATGAGGATCTGGAAGATGTTGGAGATATTAAGGGCGAAGGTGATCTCTTAAGATGGCTACCAATTTTTTGTGGTTTTTTTGGCCATTCATTATCTCATGCCCTTGTTCTAGCGCCAAAAATATTGATTGAAAAAAAATGAACATAATCAACATTTGGGAATATCGCCCAGTCAGGGTCCCAATTAAACCTTTTTCCAATGTAAATGGCGATTTCGACTGGTTATGGGTCTAGTTACCCTTAACTATTCTATAATAAAACCAAAACCTAATCTTAATCTTAAATTATGTTTAAAACCTTTTAATAAAATCTCACTATTTCATCACAAAAATGTAACAAGTAATATATATCCAAATACAAATACACAATTATAAACAACTATGATAAAACTAATTCAAACCTGAATAATAAGTTACTCCTTTGAAAGGAGATTTTTTTTCTGTTTTTATTTGAAAAGTAACGTTTGAAGAAAAAATAATTTATCAGAAACCTCTATAGTAAACACAACCAAATATATTTAAAACTATGAATTAAATCTAATTAACACCCTGGTATGTTTTTTCTTTATATATGAATTGAGAAGTCCCTGAGGTGTAGGACAGTTGGTGACAGAGTGTGTTGTTAAACCACTCTGTGATGTTAAAGTCATTGGTTCGAAACCTGTGGGGACAAAAAATCCAGCCATGTTAAGGGTTGGTGTGGCTGAGGCCAAGTGCGATCCCCGGGTGATTTTGATGGCTTAGATGCCCCTGAGTCGCGGCTTCTTAGCCACATGTTAGTCCCACAAGTCACGGACAAACTAACAAACAAACAAAAAATATATATGAATTGAGAAAAATGAAACGATAATAATAAAAGATATATATATATATATCCTTTTAAATATGTTTCGGTTCAAACAACTGCGTTAATGATAAAATATCAATCTAAATAGTCATAGAAGATATTTAAAACATAACAACATTCATATATATTCATATTGTCCAACAATAAATAAATAAACACAACTGATTAACAATAATTAATTGTATCAATTTTACCACTGAAACACAATAGATATATTGATAAAACTTTGATGAAATAAATGAAATACACAATTACCAATAACAATGTTGATAATAGATGCTTGTATTGATAACCAAAGTCAAAATGATCTAGTATATGAGTTAAAGTCATAAAGTCTCACAACATTGTGAAAGTTCACTTATTTTCAAAAGTTTTGAACCCCGATCTAAGTTTACTTATTCTCTTTTATAGTAAAAGAGTTTTAGTTATAATAAACCAAAAAGAGAAATCATTCCCTTAAAACTAGGAATGGGATTTTTAAAATAGTCTTTGAAATCCCATACCAAATCAAACCAACTAACGATATACTTTCTAAAAATGATTTTCTTCAAAGGGAAATCCTCGCAACCTGGAAAAACGATCAATCCATGATCCACCGTCTTCATTATACGTTTTACACCTGTCATAACAAATAAACGAAAATAAGAAATAAATAAATATATGAAATTAGAGAAAACTACATAATCTAGAATTTTGTAGTTGCTCTTACTAAAAAAATAAAATAAATAAATACTGGCATAATTTAAGAAGCATAATTTTTAAAATCTGGGTTGACGAAAATATTAACCCGTGGAGAGTTTATTGTCACAAAGCCTTCCTTTTTATCACTCCTTAGCTTTGAAGTTTGTCTTTTATGATCTTGTATCAAAGCCTTGTTCTCTAATCTAAGCACTTGGTTTTCTAATTCAAGGTCAATTAGATTGCATTGTAGAACTTACACTACTGCAAAATATTTCTCCTTCCAAAAGGAGGCTTTTGGGCTGGGATCAATTTTAGATTTTTGTTTTAAGGGTATGGTCCTAATACATAAAGAGTCTTTAGCACAAGATATAGTATCCTGAGTCTCTTTGTTCTCATTGTATTCTATTTGAATGGGAGAACGAGAATTCAAAATTTTCATGGATTTATTTCTGATTTATCTAGAAGCTTTCCTCCCTTGCCGTTTATTCATAAAGTTGATAATTCTTTTTGAATCTTTAGAGGATTTGAGAATAGGGGATTCACCAATTTTGGGAGATTCAGAAGCAATGGAGGAGGCTACAGTCTGATAGGAAGACTAAACCTGAGCTTTTCCTTTTTCATTGAAAACCCTTGGTTCACATTTCAAATTCATACCCTGAGTTTGGTTGCATGTAACTCTAGTTGGCACTTGTTGGGTTTCTGGGGACTGTGGGGGCTTATAATCATCATTCCCTTTGGAAATAATGGATTGGAAATAAAATATGGATTGGAAATAAAATTTGAAATCCTGGGACTGATGGTTTGGTTCTGAGGTTTCTGAAAAATCATTTCTTTTAACAAATTCGTCCCACAAGTCCTCATTCAGACTCAAATGATATTTAACAAGTATCCTAATCAAACTGTGATGAAAGAGATTCCTCTAAGACCCAAGGCGATCTCTTTGATAGAATTTAGACATTTTTGTGAGGGATTTTAGAAAATAAAAATGCATATTTAACTTGAAACCCTTAAATGCCATCAATAGATGAAAATGGTAAATGAAGAATAAGATATAACTCCCCTCACAGGTTATGTAACACTTAATAATCCATAGAAAATACTAGCATTCTTGTTTAATAAGAGAACGAGGCATATCTTTATGATCGTATTTTGTTTTAGGCGAGGCAAGGAACTTGATCCAGGGTATGTCTTTTAGCCTTTTAGTTTTAAACCACCACCCACCCTGGACTGGCAGCTTTGTAGCTTTAGATATCATGTCTTCATCAAGTCATAAAACAACATCTCCAATTTCGGCCGACTTTCTGTCAAAACTGAGGGCAAAGGCTCTAGTTATTTTCAGATTATGGCCATGAAACATCATAAGGAAATCGAACCAACCTTCCTTGCAGAGTATAGTATACATTCCTCATTTTCTTCGACAAACTCAGGCCCTTGAGGTTCATGCCCGGAAATTAATCCCATACTAGAGGAAATTGACACCATTTCACAAAAGTTGCAGGGTAAATGATATGAGTAAAAGGTAAATGCAGAGGCGGATAAAAGAGAAATCTACTTGGCCATATGAAAACCTCACCATTGGAAAATACCTCAAATGAATGTTTAGTACAATTCTGTCACGATTTGATATGGTAATCAATTGAAATTATGATAGAGCAAAATGGTACAATACGTGAAGAAGATAAGCTTAATTCAACACTCCACATGACATTCCAATTACTAAGGATATCGTTTATCAGATTGATGGGATACAGTCAGATGAAATGACAATAGATGAGTGTAGTTGCTACGATCACATGAGTACTCATATGAATAAAAACTTTGTAATTCAAACCCTAACCATATTAAATTTACCCGAAACTAGATTAAGCACTTGGTGACAAAATGAACACATATAATAGATCAATAAGTAATGAAAGTCATTAAAAGTTTCCATTCAAGTTAAATTTTCCATTACAAAATTTCAGAAATTATGTATCTAGAATAAAAATCATTACTCATGAATATGCAAAATAAGTTAAGTTATTCAATTATTTAAATTTAAATTTATTAAATTCACAATTTTTTTTTATATAATAATTATTTAATACACAACACAGAGAGATGGAGAGAGACTTGTGAGTTTAATTTCTCATGAACACATTTCGTCCATTGAGCTTTGTTCGTTCATTAATAGATAAATCATACATACTTTTCAAGAGAATGGGAAGCCAATTGATTTCATAATCTCTGTGGATAGTCCAAAAATTTCATTTATTTCAACATTATTTCCCTAATACTCCCCTTCAATGGAGAAATGAATTCTCTACAATTCCTAACTGATTTATACATATTTCAAATTTTACCTTTGATGCCACAATTATCCTATTGATATGGTTGTAGATTCCAATACTTGATGACCCTTCCTCATCACATCAAGCTTGTATAGTCTCCAACTCTGATTCCGGTTGCCATAATCTTGTAATGACATTGTATATCATTTACAAAACAATGTGTTACAAATTCAACTTTCAAATCTTGATCTGCTATGGTGGAAACCAAGATTAAGTTCTTCTTTATACCAGACACATGCATGACATTTTGAATTTGTTTAACACAACTGTTTGGCAATGTTATTGACATATCACCATATCCTTTAATTTGATGTGATTGATCATACCCAAGATATATATTATCACCATTATTACTCTCATGATAATTTCCAAAGCAATCCTTATTATAAGACATATAATGTATTGAGGCACCAGAATCAACAAACCAAGCATTTGAATCATCTGTTTCTGTTGACAAGGAAACATCTGAAAGAAATAGTCTAAGATCATCATGGAATGTTTCTCCTAGCTATCAACAAAGTGATTGGTATGCCTTCTATTTCTATGTTTGGACTCATTATATTTATTCTCCAAACAATATCTAGCATAGTGCCCAAGCTTGCCACGGTAAAAACATGCATTATTCCTTTTAACATTAGCACAAGTCTTTGATGCCAACAACGTCAACTTTGAAATTCAAGACTCACACTTAATATTTTTCCTTCGTTACCAAATCCGTGCTAGAGATCTTTTCAACAATATCACCAAGCTTGTCTTTCAATTCTTTAATTATAGAAAGAAATTCATTGGCATTTTCATTCTCCTCCATTTTAATTGAAAGTAATTTGCATTTTAGGAAAAATATTTTCATGGTACTCCATTTTAATTGAAAGCAATTTACTTTTTAGGAACAACTCGGTTTGTATTTGTTGTTTGATACAAATATTTAAGTGTCTTCCATGTCTCATTAGATGTATTGCATTCTCTAATATCTAGAATGATGTTATCGTTCACAGACATTCTCATGAGCACTTTTTCCTTGGTCTCTCATTACTCCCAGCACTGTATTGATGTTATTGTGGTTGCGGGGGCTTCTGGCTTGACTTCATCATGAGATGCAATTGACTAGACATTATAGCCTTCCATCAATGTCTGCATCTTAAATTTGGCATAATTTTCCCATCCATCTTTATTGACTCATTTAGATAATATTCATCCAATGAATTTTTCATTTCAAACAAAAAGTATTCTCACAATAGAATACTGCAATTTTAACAACACAATTCTACAAATTACCTTCTAAGTAAGTTGTTGGTTGCTCTCTCTTTCAAGAAACGATTCCTTGTTGATAGAAATTTTCTTCCACGGATGACTCCTCTACATATGCATACAAGGCCCTGTATTTGATTCCTTTTAAGGGGAAAACAAACTTGTAATAAACACTTGATTAAGAAACTCTCCGACAACAAACAACACCCACAAACAATGGAAAACAACATAAAACACCTCTATGTGAGTCACATGACTCACAACCTCTTCTTCTCAGCAATCACACATATTGGTTGTTCCTTCAGTGCACAAATCAAACTTTTCCAACACACATAGATTGAACTCCTCCATCGAAATATCCACAGATTGCTCAACATCTTCAGCACATAATGACTTACAACGCTCACATCAACGTACGGGCTCTTATGTGCTCGCGACTCTCTCCATATTGTGTAATCAATAACACAACAAATAATCTTCTCATTTACCAAGCTCACGTAGGTCCTCACGATCCTTCATCTCTTCACCAAGACTGTAGTCAGGCTCTCTCTCTCTGCGCACGGGCTTCAATGACTCAACCCGATCTTTTATACCATAAATCAAAATACACTGCACAGAGAGAGGAAGAAACACTTGTGAGTTTAATTTCTCACGCACACATTTAGCTTCTCAGGCTTTGTTCATTGTTCATTAATAGATAAATCATACATATATTTCAGGAGAACCGTTTTCGAAACCGTTGAGGGCAGCCAAACGATTTCATTTATTTCAACATTATTTCCCTAGCATAGTTATATTGCATTATTAAATAAATAAAAAATATTTTGTTTTATTATTTAAGCCTTGATATTTATAATAATAACATTTTAAATTTATAATATAATAAAAAGATTGTATTTTTTTAAATTAAGTTGTTCAATTATTATTAAATAAATAAAAAATATTTTGTTTTATTATTTAAACCTTGATATTTATAATAATAACATTTTAAATTTATAATATAATAAAAAGATTGTATTTTTTTGCATGCAACCGTGCAAAATAAATTAAGTTATTCAATTATTTAAACTTAAGAAAATTATATTATTCACTTTTTATTATAAGGTTAAATAAAAAAATGATATTTGCTATATAAAATTTATTATTTTATTCCATACATTTAAGTAAAGCATAAAATATTATTAAAGACATTATAATAATAATATTATTATTTTATATTTTATTTTATTAAAAATTTCAAGGAAAAAATCTGTAATTTTATTAATTTAAACAAAATTACATCCATATATGTCGTCGACACTCCTATGCTGTGTCAAAAAAGACAACTTCTAGGTGTAGCAGGGAGATCATCTGCTTGGAAGAGATTACAAGAAAGTGTCTTAAAAAGATTATAGAGAGTCGACACCAAGATCTTAATTTTTCAAGATAGTTCCAAAAAAAGAGTGGCTTCCTTCAACATAGATCAAAATAAACTAAAAACACATGTTCAGATTTGAACATATGATGCCAAAAATCCTAGAAATAAAGGAGACCAGTCAGATAGCGGTCCAAGATTTGTGAAATATTCCCAGGGGCCATTCGGGCCTTCTTCCCTGATTTTCCAGCTTCCTTTGTCAAGTTCCAGACCAGATTTTGAGAGTTGGTCCACTTTTTTATTTTGATTCCCGTAGAGATGAGAAAAGGAGTTGCGTGAGAATTATGAAGAGCACCTTTTTATTTCTTCAAATAGTGGTATCAGAGAAAATGTTCTCAAAATGTGCATGTCTTTCATGACTTGAATTGCAAACAATGAGTTTCTAAAAATATTTAAGTTTATGATATTTTTCTCAAGGGACAGAAGAAGCAGAAGATAGAGAGCCATGAGTTCATTGTAGTTATTTGTGGCTTCACCCAAACTAGCTGAAAAGGCAATGTGTTGGTTTTTGGAGATGTGTAAAATTCCACCAGCTCCTCCAATTTTTGGGGAATGTTGTGCAACACCATCGAAAAAATACCAAGGGAAATCTTTGTTGATTTAAGGGGGGACAGAGACTCTGATTTTGGCAGTGGAAGAATTCTTTTGTGGATAGGCAGAAAAACTTTGAGGCATTGTATGGCTGAAGTTGATATGTAACTGGATTTATCTTTGAAAATGGCATGGTTCCTAGCCAACCATATTCCCCAACAAAGGATAAGAGGGTGTACCTTGAAATCCTTGTATTGTCGTTTCCCTATCCAAGTTTGGAGAGCTTCAAAAATAAAGGAGCCATTCCAAGTCAAAATTGGCCATAGTGAGCTGCTGATTTCTCTCCATACAAATTTTGTGGAGGGGAAATAAATGACTTCTTTCTTCCTCTGATTTACATAAGGCACATCTGCTTGGACCTATGAAGGATCGCTTTTGAATATTTTCCCAAGTAGGGGCCTTGTTTTTGAGAAGGAGGCACATGAAAAGCTTTAATTTTGGGGGGCAGTGAAGTTTCTAGAGGGGTGGATCATCATCTTGGATTTGTGAAATGTACCCAATTTTGGGGGATTATTTCCCACTGAGATGAAAGACCAGATAAGTTGGTCTTCCTGATCTGAGAGTCTAGAAAAATAAGATTGTAATGAGTTGGTGTAGAGTTGCCAGGATGGTAAGTAAGCTGCCTCCAAATTTAACTCTTCCCCTGAGAGTCATCTTGTATTTCCCGTGATAAAATCTCTTTGTCCTACCTGGTTTAAGTAATAATAGCCTCTTTGGTTTAGGTAGTTGACAAGCTCTTCAGGGAGTATGTGAGAGTTTGTACATCCAATCCAAGGATCTAATCCTATTAGGACTTTGGATCCCTTTCCCACTTTCCAAATTATCCAATCTCCAATGATATGGAAAGTGCTAATGATGGATTTTTAGACGATTGTTCCAATCTTTGAAGAATTGTTTGGGGAACAGATCCATTCCAGGAGAGAGTTCTGTGGAATGTATTTTTCTTTCATGACTCTATGCCAAAGTCTAGTGCCATCAACCAAACTCCATGTATTTTTTGCAACCAATGCTTTTGCAAAGGTAGATATGTCTATGAGTCCCCAACCCCCATTGCCTTTTGGCTTTGAGATGGAGTTTTTGGAGGCAAGCACTAGGGGCCTAGAATATTCTTTTCCGACCTATAGAAAGCAGTTTTCCAATTGTGTTATTTTATGTAAAATTCCTTTTGTGACCCATGAAAGAGAGGTCCAATAGACATGAATTTCCTCAATGACCGATTTGAGGAGCACTGGTATTCCGACTCTGGAAAGCCATCTATTACACTAGGAAAGGATTCTTTTTTCTATTATTGCTAATAGCCATTCCCAATCCATTTTTTTGTATCTAGAAGTCTTGAGAGTGAATCCCAGATATTTGAGACCTTCCGAGGGATTTTTTAGTTGAAGTCCAAAAAGGGATGAAAAATATTGAGTTTTTGTTTCATTTAGCCCCCAAGCCATCAAAGAGGATTTCTCCATATTGATTTCCATTCCAATAGAGAGGCAGAAAGTGCAGATAATGTTTTGAAGGTTTTCCAGGGAATTTTTCTTTCTTTCACAAAAAATAAGAATGTCATCTACAAAAAGTAGATGAGTGAGGGAGCAAGTGGGGGAGATTTGTGTGCCTTTAAAATTCCCATGGGAGACTGCATTAGAGATTAATCGGCTTAGATTTTCGACCACTAGAAGGAAGAGTAGTGGGGAGAGAGGGTAGCCCTGTCTTAGCCCTCTTTTTTCATTGAAAGATGGAGAAGCTAAGTCATTTATGAGGAGAACAAAGGAAGTGGTTGAAATGCAGCTAAGAATCCAAGTAACAAAAGAATGAGATAAGCCGAGGTGAATGACAAGCAGTCTGATGTATAACCAACTGACCCAGTGAAAGGCTTTTGCAAGGTCGACTTGGTAGATGGGGGATTTTTGTCTTCCTTGATGAATGGAGTGAAATCCTTCCTCGGCTATTCCAATTGCTTGGTGAATTTGTTGCCCATTTAAGAAACCAAACTGTTCCCCAAAATCTTGTCTGCTAGAGTGTCCTTTAGGCGATTTGCAATAATTTTTGTAATTATTTTATAGATACCATTGCAAAGGGAGATGGGACGAAAGTGGGTGAATTTTTGTGGGTTGTCGGTCTTTGGAATGAGGGAAATGAAGGTGGAATCAAAGGCGGCTAGGACTTGGCCTATATTTATGGAGTATTCAATGTTTTTTAGGAGATCATCACCAAGGATGTCGAAAGTACCAGAAAAGAATTCAACAGGGAAACCTTCAGGACCTGGGCTTTCATCTCTTCGGAAATTGTGGACAGTCTTTTGGAGCTCATCCTTAGAGATTTTGGCCATGAGTGAATCATTTTGATCCTAATTCACGAAACTAGGAAAGAGATAAGAAACTTTAAGAATTGCTTCAATTGTCGATCTCTGATCTGCCTTGAAAAGATTCTGATAATGGGAAATTCCTTCTGTGGAAATGTCCTCAAAACTCTGAGCTAGGGATCCATCATTATTTTGGATAGCCCAGATTGTATTTTTTTCTTTTCGACCATTTGCAATGTGATGGAAAAATTTGGTATTATCACCCCCGACTTGTATCCAAAGAGCCCCACTCTTTAGTCTCCATTATTTCTCCCTTTCCAGAAGGATGGCATTTATTTTATTCTCTAGCTGTAGAATTTGTGTTTTCTGTTCATCTGTGAAGAGAGTGTCTAATCTAACTCTGACCTGAATTTTGGATGTTTCTATATTTCTAGGAGGGCTTGGTTTTCCTTTAGTTTTTTCTTCTTTCTCCAAGCAATAATGACCTTCTTGAGTTTTTTTTATCTTGTCCAGAAATTGAAGAGGAGGGAATTCATGAAGGTTTTCGTTTAGGGGAGACTAGGTATTCCTGACCAGATCCAAATAATTTGGATCCTCCAACCATGAGGAGTTAAATTTGAAGGGATTGGGGGATTTGTGGAGGTCGGGGGAAAATTCAAAGAGGATGGGGGAGTGGTCTATGACTCCACCTGAGGAAACCCATTGTCGGAAACGAAAGAGAGGAGAAAGCGATCTAGTCTTTTGGCTATATGAGCATCTTTGGTGTGAAGGTGTGAAGGTTTCGCCTGGTGGGGGAGAGTTTTTAAGGGAGGAGGTCGATCAGATTGGAATCCTCCAGATTTTGTAGAAAGTAATCAGCCAGAGGGTCCCGAAGAGCCGAATTACCCCAGGTTTCACAAGAGCCAAGGGTGAAATTTAAATCACCTCGTATGATTACATTCTGAGAGGTGATAAGGGTGAAGGAAAAGAGATATTCCTAGAAATGATTTTGCTCGGAATAAGGTCCGTAGATGTTAAGGAGGAGAACTGAGAGATTGTGAGTGGGAGAAGAAAAAAGACTTCTCAAGACCGACTGCATGGTCCAAGAATTTGCGAGCTGTAAAGCACATTATTTCCAATCTGTGAGAAGGCCTCCAGATTTACCAGAAGTGTCTAATCCGATGAAGTTCCATCCAAGGAGAGAGGAGGAGAGTAATTTTACAACAGAGTCTTCGTCCATCATAGTTTCCTGAAGAAGCAAGAGGCCGGGATTATGAATATCAATTAATCTCTTGATGGCCAATATTTTTGAGGGGTTGGCCAGTCCCCTGCAATTGTGTGAGAGAAAAATCATTGTAAACTCTGAGAGGGGGTCGATGCTATAAGAACCCCAAAGAGTAATTTTTGTTTCCCAGCCTAGATTTCTGAGTGTGCATGCTTTCGGGCATGAGAGATATAATACTTCCTTCCTCGGAGGGAGGTTTTTTTGTTCGGTTCAGGTAAGGACCCTAAGCCTCGAAGAAGACCTATG
>JASDQU010302121.1:0-13848 GCA_032191745.1 Picea mariana | reverse complement strand
CTTATCCGTTTTCTCCATTAAGAATCATTTCCGCACCCTGACCGTTGACACAGTGCGGAAGGTCCGCAGTCTGACTGAATGCAGCCTGTGGAAATCAAGCATTTCTGCAAGGCAATATATATGCAGCCTGCGTACTGTCTTCACAAGAGTGATTTTGAGAAACTGACAAGTGTAACTTTCTTCATGAAAATGATCTTAAAGAAGAGCTAGATCTTCTATCACCATGTCATTATCATGTCATCATCTTGATAACCAAAAATGTGGATAACAGGTAGTTGGTAACACTACTATAGAATGGACAAGTGTGTGGACAGTTATGTTATTGAGGAAAACTATTACTGAAGCAGTTGTAGACGTTATGACTTAGGAGGAGTGCATTGTTGGACTGAATATGGAAAGGACGCATGGGAGATGAAGAGTCATCGCAGAAAGAACAAACAAGAATTTGGAAGATGAAAGGGTGGGAGGAGCACTGGGGAAACTGAAGCGAATGGTTTCTGGATGAATAAAACACAACACCAAAGAAGAAGAAAGGAGAGCTTGCAGAACCGAGAGGAAGAGAGATCGCACGATAGGAGAGAGAGAGAGAGAGAGAGAGAAGTGGTTGAGGTTGCCATGGCCTCTGGCTTGGTAACCCAAGAGAGATTGTAATCTCAGACATGGCCATTAAGCTATTGTATTGTACTATGTAGGAATGAATAAAAGAGATGGGTTTTATAGATTTACCCTTTCTGTGTGTGTATGAATGAATTCCTGTAGAATGTTATGTGTTGTTTTCTTGACATAATTATGTGTGAGTTAATGTATTTCTTGGATGAGTAAATCCCATAGAAAATAACTTTGTATGATATGGCTATGCAAGTGTAACGAGTCTATGGAAGACCATGTTAGAAATTGTGGTCTTCTGTGGGAGGATGAGCGCTCTGTTTCTATGAGCGTTGAGGGTTCTGTCCAAGGAAAAAAGACGTGAACAAAAGCTACTGTCTCTACTGTGGGTTATGTGTTAAAACATGGTGGGTTGCATCATAAGCATGGTGTAGCAGGAGGCTACAACAAGAAGCGGTTTGCAGCAGAAGTGTATTGTATCAGGAGGCTATAACATAAGATGTATTGCAGTAGGAGGTGCAAAAGGATGTGTGTTGCAACATAATGTAAGTGTAGCATGAGGATGATTGAGTTACAACAGAAGGATTTGTCATAATAGAGATGTGTTGTGAGAGACGTGTTGCAGTAGAAGGATGTGTGTTGTAGCCACAGGTGTAGATGAGTTGCAACAACAAATGTGTTGAAGAAAGGGCATGTTGTAAGGGACGTGTTGCAGCAGGAGGTGAGTTGTAGTAAGTGAACATGCAAAAGACTGATTAGTACAAACTGATTTTCTGTAGCATCTATTTTTGGTGCTATAAGGAAGAAAATGTGGGTATGAGATAACTGAGGTACAACCCAGGGAGTGGTGGCATGATCAAATTGAAAGGAAGGAAAATGTAGCAATGAGGAAGAAGCATTATGAGAAATGTGATTCCTATTACACACAAATGAAGAAATTTTTCACTGTGAACGTACTCTGATGATGGGGGGAGGATTCCCCCCTACATCAAGTTCCAACATTTATCTCGAGACTTTCTAGGAGACTTATGTCTCCCATGGGATTTGGACCTACCCTTTTCTCTCTTATTTCCTTCATTCTTCTATCTTCCATGAAAAACTAGGACTCATTTGTGGATTCAAAGGCTTTCCGCCTCACCTCCTTTGAGAGTAAAGTAGCCCCAACCTCATCAAGCACCAATACCTTTACAATTATTCCAATGGCCCTTACTAGGTTGTCCTTATAATCTGGAAAGGAGCACAAAAGGGTCATACAATGATCCTCCTCATCCATCTTCTCTCCAATTGATATCAACTAGGTAACAATAGTATTAAATGCATTTATATTATTAGCTATAGAATCACCAACACCCATTCTCAAGGAAAACATTTTTTTTTATTGAAAGAGTTTATTACCCAAGGATTTATCCTGATAGAAATCCCCCAAATTCTTCCAGAGAGATGTTTCATTTTGTTTCCTTCAGAAGCGTTCAATAATACTAAATCGACCAAATAGAGCCTGATAAGGATTTTTTCCTTTCTCTCCAACACCATCCACTCTTCATCTATCATACAAATGAGTTTGGTTCCAGATGCCACAACTCATAGATCTCGATCTATAAAAATATCTTCCATCTTTAGCTTCCACAACTCAAAGTTACTGTCATTTAACTTCTCCATTTCTAATATGGACGTGCTTTCCATTTCCCTCCAACAATATTTCTTTATGTGCAAGCTCCCACTTAAATAATGATTAAATAAAAAAACCTTGTCCCTAACACCTTGTAACGTTGGTGATCAGACTCTGATACCAAATGAAAGGAAATAGAGGTGCAAAATGCACTTCCTACACTAATCTATGAGAGAATAATGTGAAGAAATTAAAAGCATAACAATTTAAACAAAAAAATAAACAACATACCGTAGAAAACAAAAACCCCACACTCTAAAGCACACTCTGTATTATTCAACAACAAAAATTATTACAATACAAAATCTATGTGCTCTCTACAACAGTGTTCAATAGTAGCACAATTGTAAAGGAATTTTGGCATCATAATGGTACGATAAGAATCATACTATGTGTTTTCCTCTAGCTCTAGCACTCCATAAATAGGCATAGTAAAACCATAAACCATTTGTGGTTTACCATTTCTACATATAGAAAACTACCTACAAGTTATTATGTGCCAATGCTCCTTACCACTCTTATGTAAGTATTATTTGCTTTACTATTTACTACAATAGTGCAAATATTCTTTACTTTATAGTAGTAGTGCAAGTATTATTTGATCTTTTATGGCATTGTAACGTGAATGACACACATGTCCTGACAAATTTTAGAGAAGTTATTTTCACATATATCTATGTTATAATAAAACAATATGAATTATAAATTTATGACATGTAGTTGCTATACATTTTTATTTAGTGTGTGCTCTTTGTGTAGGAAAATGTCGTTCTTCTATCAAGTGCTTTATATACATTAAAAGCATAGTATGGGGCACCTTTTCCGCTGGTTTTTATTTTATGGCCACCTTTTCCGCTAGTATTTTATTGATGGCCGACTTCCTTACTAGTTTTTAGTTACAGTTCTATACATTTTGAGGAAACTTTAGGTATGTCGCACTTGTATTTTTCCGCTATATTTCCAGTGGGGTCAAAATGGCAATAACTAGAGGCTTCAAAACTGATTAAACCCATGCCATCCCATTTATTTTTGGATTTGACAGAGTTAATAACTTTTTCCTCTACTCTGACTGCTTTAACTATGTTTTCTCTCGATCCCTCTTATTTTATAGACCCGTGGCTACGTTGGTTTTCACCCCCAAGATGTGATTCACCTATAGTGCACTCCATTAGTTGAGATACTTCTCTATTTGGGACATTGGACTCTGCACCTATCTCGAATTCTAAAACTCTCACAGGTAAACTCAGATAATTTTTTCATGTTTTATATCATTCTTTGACCTCATTGGAAAAGATAGTTCTAGACGCTACTTGTCCGGAGACTGGTCCACTTGAACAACCCTACATATCTAAGCCAACTACTAAGACAGACTCATCGGGCCTAAATTTTTGTGCTCTTAGTCACTCGGGGGGATAAGACTCTAAAGGATCAGCCTTGAGTTACCCTTTCTCGGGAGGAGTCTAGGATGACTTTCCCCAACAATACTAGTAACTTACTTGGGACGAGATCCCACACTCTCGGTTCTACTGTACACTCGGAAGATTTTTCTTTAGAGGTTGAGGAGGGGGTTAAGGAAAACATTTTACTCTCGGTTTTTAGAGAGTATGAGACACTGGATACATTGGTGCCTCTTATCCTTGAGGTGGGGGACCCTGTCCCCTCGTTAGTTTTCAAGAAAATTTTGTTATTGCTCCTCCTTTACCAGTTGAACTGTCCTGCAAATCGGGGAAAGGTAGTGGGGGGTTGGGTCAATCTATGCATGGTTTAGACGCTTGGGTTTTGATACCTCTCCTATAAATATGAGAAGTGCTCACAATAAATCCACTCTCCCTCCTATTACACTTGATCCCACTACTTCATATGGTTCTGACATTGAGGTGCTTAGACGATTAAAATCCCTTGCAAGGGCCAAAATATGATTTTACTCTCACTAAACATCGGAGGGGTGGGAGTCTCCCTAAAATATTCCTCCAGGCGTAGATTAATCACTAAAGTCAAACCTGGCATTATCTTTTTACAAGAGACACTTGTTGTTGAGGACAAGGCTCGACAATTTATGCAAAAATTTGTTCCTAGCTGGTATGTGTGTGTTGTTAGCTCAGTGTGTACCTCGGGTGGAATCCTGGTGACTTGGGACAATAACAAGTTCACACCGGACCCTACACTTTGTGGTGGGGTAATTTTACTTACGGACATCACCTTAGAAAATCACAAAGTTGTAAACTTTCTAAATGTTTATGGTCCTATTGATGGGCAAATTTGACATGCCATCAACTGGAAGAATAGATCCAGTCCGAGGTTGTCTAAATAACCCAAGTTATTTGGTGTAACCTATTATGACAGGTTTAATGGCTCCATTAGCCAACTAAGATCCTAAAACAAAGAAAATAAGTAAACTAACTAATACTAAAACTATAATAATCTATGAACTTTAATCTAATTATTTACAAATATGTTAAACATAAAAGAAAATATGAACATATCATTTATAAATAGAATTTACAGGGTGCAAGTTTTAATGAAAGCTTTGCAAAATTAATGTCAAGGTAATTGTTTTCAGAAGAAGATAAAGAAAGCACATTTTTGTATTTTCTGTTTTCAAATCATAAATCTAAGGACTTGAATTAACTAAGTTATGAAACAAGGATGGAGCGATGGTCAAAGCCAATCTAAATTTTTTCATGTTTCACTAATAGATAAAATAACAAAAAGTGAATGGAAATAAAGCTAACTTGAGATTAGTTTGTTAATGTGTCTACACCTCTGTACGATTGAAAGCTACCCCGCCTGTGAAGGAAATTTGCAGTAGGCTTATACTAAAGTTTTCTTGAATAAATTCAAGGTGTGTGTCGGCAGCTAGGATTTAAGAACAGAATAGTGGACACATATGATCCAATGATATTATGATTAAAAACGATTACAGTCAGAGAAATCTTTATGTAAAGCATTCATTTTTATCTATCAATTAAACATCAAAGTAAAATCCTAATATTAAAATTGATATGATGTCATAGTCATAACATATGGAACAAAAAATCATGAACAACATTTAAAACATGAATACAATGGAACATAATATGTCATTGAGACTAAAGCTATACAACACATTAATATTCCAAAATAAGAGAAACAAAACATAAATGAGACAACATTCACATTGGTCTAAAGTCGAAATGCTATAAGTCGTTCCATTAAGTTCTGAAAATCATTTGTCCATAATCTGTTCCATGCCAAGATGTATTTTACTAACAAAATCAACAGTATTTAAAGTGATTTGAAATCCCATGTTCCTATCTCCTAGGATAGGATAGGATTTCATGAGATCAAAAATATTACAAAAATAGAGGGCTAACAACCACTCATAACTGGGTTGATTCTTCTAAAAAATTAATAAATGACTAGGTTGATTCTTCTAAAAAATTAATAAAATTTTTTACAAAGTAAATAGAAAAGGAAATACTAATCATTCAATTGCATAATCGAACATGTTTCCCCCAAATGATCAACAACGGGATCTATTATTTCCTGAAAACGAAACAAGAATAAGTTAGACAATTTCTAATAATTAATTTCTAATCTTTTATTTAAACATGACTTGGCTACAGAATCGAAAGATTTTGTAGCCAGTCTTATCTTAGCAAACAAAATCCAATTTCAAACTGATTCGATTCAAAATAGATAACATTAATATAATAAGAGGAAAATCATTTTACCATTTCAACAATTGACTAAAGATGAGTCAGGTGGCTCAGAATTGATTATTGCTTTAACATTGTTTGCATTTTTTATCACTATGTTCCCCGTTCTCTTAAGGTGTTTATCTTTCCTCTCCGTGTTTACTCTGAGGTCAAGATTTTCTTGTCTCAATGATTCACTTTGAGCTGTGAGTGTTTTAATCCGATCCTGAAGGATGGGTACATAAGTGTAATATCGTTCGATCAAGTGGAAACAAACATCACACTGTACAGGAGGAACGATACTTTGATGAAGTATATAGTCAAACATAGTTGTATCAGTCTTACTTGTTATTTTACCTTGACCAAGCCCAATACCATAGAAATCCTCCTTACCCTTGAGGCATGGTGGCAAATTCATCACAAAGTCATAGGGTTCAGTAGGACCAAATCTTTGACAATCTGGGTCTTGCAAATCCAGGAAATCTTCTATTTCGGAGTACGAGACCTCATTGACCTCGATTGAGCTCAAATGAGCATCGTTTGGATTCCTCAATTTTCTTGGAATAAGACGACCTTCTCTTTTGTTCTGAAACCCTAGGGCTGTGTGTTTTTGTTTCGTTTGTTTGAAGATTTTTTTAACATCAGGCTTCACAGTGACATTGTGGCCAGCATCAAATTTAGGCATAGGAGGTTCACTTACCTCCAATTCAACAGCCTTTTGCTCATGTGAAGACTCACTTGGAATTGCCTCATCTAGAGGGTTTATGTTAAGATAGTCTAGTTCATTACTTGGAATGTCAAGCCGTTTTTTAATCAGTGGCTCACCCGAATTAGGTTTTTCTACAGGAAAGGTCGTGGAAAAACCATTTCTTGTCAAAAACCAATCCCAACAGTTGCCCATGGTTGAAAAGTGGTGAATCAACAGAATCTTTATCAAGCCATGATGGAATAGACTAGAGTCAACACTCTGTCTCTTATACCTTTTGGACATTTTATACAGGCTTATCAACAGATAAAAAGGCACATTTAATTGAAAACCAATGAAATTCATAAGAATTCTTCTATGATAGAGGAAAATTAAACCATAACGACCCTCACAGGTCATGAACTATTTGAGAATGAACAAGAGGCCATGCCACCTAGGTTTAACCAAAGAGATGGTGATACTTTTTTCACAGCAGTTGATTTTCCTGGAGGTCATGAAGAGGCTCCAAGGTACTTCTTCAATTTTTGAGTTTTTGAACCATTTATCGCCAGTGGATGGCAACCCTATGGCTTCACTCACAAACCCCTCGATTACCTCTAACTGGGTATCCCCAATTTTCTCTCTGCACCCATCGAAAGTTTGTGTGAAAGCCTTCGCCACCTAAAGGTTATAGCCTTCAAATATTTTAAGGAAGGCATCCCAACCTTGAATTTTTAAATCTTCGATTACATCATCGTGATATAGCAATGCCTGACATCCATTTGACTCCAAACTAACAACATGAGCCATAACAAATGTGACTAGAATGTAACATGGATGACTTAGAATAATTTTAGATTTGGATGGTAGGAGCGATAGGAACAGATCTGAATGTATCAAAGGGAAAAAACCATAATGAAGCATGTGTGTTATCATAGCATGAACATCGAGGGTTTGATCATAAATATTTACCATTCCTGGTAATGAAAACATGACATACAGAGTTGAAAACCTATACCTGTAATGAAAGGCTCATTAATTCACTGTGTCAGCAAGGTGAGTTAAGTACAGAGTACCATAGTTGCGCATTAATTTCCATGACTACTAGCACGACCATGTTTGCAAAGGGTTTAAAATGTATCAAAACAAAAATCCTCATAATTCAAATGCAAATCATCTAAGCATATAACAATTATATCAACACCCAAAACATTCAAAAATAAGTCATTCAAGTATTGGATTTAGATTGGATATAATCATGATGACCCTTAAAAGAATACCTTGTAGAGAAAATATAATACCAAGCTAGGTTTTCATGTTTGATTCATGCTTTCAGTGATGAATCAAACATAAAACAAAACAAAAATGAAAACTTAAAGAGTTAATTAACATTTTTCTAATCCAGTAATCATCTCGAAATGATAAGGCTTACAAGATTGACGTGAAGACAGCTACAGAAAGTGTAATTTCTTGTTCAAATAACGAAATCATGTGGGGTTGCTAACAGTGGCGACTTACTGGGAAAATCAGTTATGTATGCATCACTAGAGATTTCATGTTAGGACATATCAGAATGACTAGAAAATTAAAGAACAGTCGGTAGCAAGTCAAGCATCCCGATCAAAATAAAAAAAAGCCACACAGTCTAGTGTCAGATGTGTTTATGTCCAAATGCAATCCGGTAACAAGTTTTAATTACAAGTGAGATGAAATTTAAGAAACTAAATCCAATACTGCTGACAGGGTCACTACTGTTAGCAAGCATCCATAGCCTTGGCAGGGATGTCAATTAACCCACTCTGACACCTCTATGTTGTCCAATAATTATCAATTCAATATGAAGGACATTTTACGATTAATACTGAAAAGGTATACCTGATAATTTTCTTGAACCTGACATTGCTTCACTGCCAGCAAGCCTATTTAGTACCCCAATGAAGTTGCCTTGGCATCATGCATGCATTTACCCATTTCTTGTAGACCTGTTCAGTATCTCGGCGAGTTTACAAACACTTCCCACACCTTGCAGTGCTTTCATCTCTCTAGAAGTTATTTACAATTTGACATAAACTTTATGATCTTCAGGAGAGCGGGGTGATGCTGAAAATTTCAGACTTCGAAACACTTGATATTTTCCAACTTAATTTCTCTCTTGACGACCTTCATCATGATCTGAACTTAGTTTTTTCATAAGAATAACTTTTCGAGGATAGGAAGTCATACTTGAATTATTTTCTTTAAAAACAAGGACATCGTAAAAAGTTTTAATGATGATCGTATCTTCTCGTGATTATAAAGTGAAACCAGGAAGACTATTTTTCACAGAAAGTTTCCTTTGCTAGTCTGAGTTTTAGCAATTTACAACACTGATTCTTTGAAATGACCTCGATTTTTGATTTATGATGAAACTTCTGGTTTCCTTTCATGAACTAAATGGTGAACCAGACATAAATTTATTTAGAAACCAGTGAAAACAAAGAAAAATCAAAAGAATGAAAATCAAAAGACAAAAAGAAAATTAAAGCAGAAAAATATGTACAGAGAGTTGCATTTGGAATTATCTGGAGAAATGCCTTTTGAGAGCTTGGGAATTCACTAGGAAAGTGTCTAGCTATCCCTCCAAATTGTGCAGATGAAAAGAGTTGGGACCTAGTTTTTCAGAAATTACAAACGGTCCCAACAATAGATTTTGGAACTTGGCGTGTTCCCCCTTTCTCTCGTGCGGTTTATCCCATTTGAGAACCAATTCTCCTACCTCGAAGTTCCTATCTAAAGAAGAGTTTGAATCAAACCATATTTTTATAATCTACTGATGTTGATCCAGCATTTTCTTCGCTTCCGCTCTTACTTTCTCTAGTTTTAATAAGGAATTAATTCGACTTTCCAGAGGAGGGTAGACCTCTTCTTGGACTTTCTACGATAATTGCAGAGATGGAAGTAAAACATGAGGAGGTAGGATTGATTCTCTCTCGTAGAAAAGAAAGAAATGGGAATTACCAACATAGGTTTTTGGTGTCACTCTATCAACCCAGAGTGCATTAAATAGTGCGTTGTGCCAGTTATTGTGGTTTTTAGAAACTATCCTCTTAATAATCTTAATTAATTTTTTGTTTTTTGATTCTGCTAGACCGTTTCCTTGGGGGTAGTAGCTGGAAGAATATTTAAGTTTAATCCCTTTTTCGAAGGCAAAAACATTCATATAGAGGGATAAAAAGTAAGACGTGTTATTAAAGACCAAACATTCAAGAATGCCCAACCAGGTGATGATATGAGAGTTGAGGAAAGATACTACCTGATTTGTATTTACCACTTTCAAAGGTACAAATTTAGACCATCTGGTAAAATAATCTATTGTTGTAATGATATATTTGTGTTGTTGTGAAGAAGTAGGGTTAATTGGTCCTATGATGTCAAGACCCCACTACTGAAAAGGAGAATCTGCAGTAAAAGGATGCAAAGGGAATGTTGCCTTTTTCACCCGTCCAACGACCTTTTGGAAGATTATGCATTTTTGACACAACGCATGGGCATATTTAAATAACGTGGGCCAATAGTACCCATCTCTTAGCACTTTGTGAGCAATGGTGTCTCCACCAAAGTGTCCACCAGCCTCACCTACAAGAAGTTCAGATAGTACTTTCTCTGCTTCATCCTTTTCCAAACAACGCATAAGAACATCAAAATTCTTTAGAAATAATACATCATTTAATAACTGGAAAGATGCAGATATTAGTCTTAGTGCTCTTTTGTTCTTAGGATCAAAATAGCAAGGATCATGTCCATGTGTCAAGTAAAATCTAATGTTCTCATACCAAGAATTGGCAGCAACTTGTGCACAACGGATTTGTTTTTCGTCATGTTGGTTTACAGTCAAGGTGTTAATTTGACTTTCCTATTCTTTAACTGAATCAACAACTAGTTTACATAGGCCTTGACTTCTAACAATTTGTGCAGGGGTTATTTTGAGGTCATACTCCTATAAAGACGTCATCCAATTTGCCCTTTTCTCACCTAGTTCTTTTTGTACCAACAAGTTTCTTACAGCTGGGTAGGGAACAATAACCTTGGTTCTGGATTTCAACAAGTACGACTGGAAGTGTTTCACTGCTTTAAAAACAACATATGCCTGTTGATATATTGTTGGGTAATTAATATCCTCTCCTTTTAAATATGATCTCATGAAGGCAATGAGTATCTCATTACTTTGATCATTTTTCTGTGCTAACACAACATCATAAGATCGGTCAGAAGCAAAGGTGTAAAGCATGAAATCTTGGGAAAAATCAGGGCTTATCAACGAAGGGGCTTCCACTATGGATTTTATGATAGAGTCAAAAGATTGACTTTCTTGTGGTCCCCAATGATAATGAAAATCCTTTTTAATTAAATTTTGTAATGGTCTTACCATTTCTAAAAAACTCGAGACAAATCTTCTGAAGAAATTAATCTTGCCTAAAAATGACTGCATGGCTTTTTTGGAAGAGGGAGGGGAAATTTTAGCAATAGCTTGGGTTCTTTCTAGGTCAATAATCATTTCATCTTTGGAAAATATAAACCCAAGTAGTTTTCCTTGTTCTACCGCAAAGACCGATTTCTTAGGGTTGAGGGATATGCCATACTTGCGACATCGTTCTAGGACAGCCCTGAGGTGAGATAAGTGATCTTTCTTGTTTTTAGAGAAAATGGTGACATCATCAAGATAGACCATGATTGATTGGTTTATGAGGCCACAGAAAGCAATGTCCATTTCTCTCTGAAAAGTGGCTCCAACGTTAATTAGTCCAAAAGGCATTTTCCTATAGGCATAAGTGCCCCATGAGGTGGGAAAGGTGGTTTTAAGCTGGTCTGAGGGGGACATGAGGACCTGGTTATATCCTGAAAAACCATCTAATAGAGAAATTCTTTCGGAACTAGACACCTACTAAATAATCTGTTCCATTGGAGGAATGAGATAGATATCTTTATCAGACGCCCGGTTCAAGTTACGAAAGTCGACGCAGAGTCAAATTTCACCACTTTTCTTCCTTACAGAAACTAGATTAGACACCCATTGTGTGTGTCTCACCAGGAAAATTATCTTTGCATTTAGTAATTTATTCAGTTCTTTCTTGACAGTGGGTTCCAATTTGGGGTGCATCTTTCTTAATTTTTGTTGAAAAGGTTGAGTTTGTGGTTTCATGGGGATGACATGTTGTATTCTATTAGGATCAAATGTTTTCAAATCATCATATGTTCAGGCAAAAATGACTTTAAATTCTTTAAACAATTTTATAAAGGCAGATCTTTCTTCCTCAGAGCATCCCATTCCCAAATTAATATTTTGAGGATTTTCCTTAGTCCCTAAATTTACCGTCTCATAAGTCAAAGAAGAACTGTTCGTTTTACAATTAACTGACCCTATAAATTTATCATTCAAGTCATAAAAACTCTCTAGTCTTACAATGGATCTGGGAATACATTTTACCATATTAGACGTCGATTCAGGAGATCTAGGATCTGATATTACTGTGAAGTTGCGGAGGTTTTCATCGTGAGTGCCTTCGTCGATGACTGCACCTTGGAAGGTGTCCTCCATATGCAAGAAGTTGATGATTTGTTGATCATCGTTGAACACTCTCCAATTGGTAATGTTATCTGAGATCGACGGCCTGAACAAAAATTCAATCAAAAACGCATTAGAAGAAATACCTTCTGCGGGAAATAGTTTAGAAGCGACGTTAGCCAATAAATCAGCCTCCGAATTACTTAGTCTAGGAATGGAATTTATGTTAAATGCTGAAAAATTTTGCATTAAACTCCATACCTCAATTTGGTAACTTTTCAGATGTGTTGATAAGCAATGTATGGAATTTATTACCTACCTAACCACAATTTTTGAATCACCAAATACCATAAAATTTTGATGTCCATATCCAGAGCTTTTCTAATCCCTTGTGAAAATTCTTCATATTCGACAATGTTATTAGTGCACTCAAACTCTAATCGATAGGAAATGAAAGTCTTATTACCTGCGGGATATATGAGTACACATCCTGCACCAGATCCTTCCTTGGATTTGGATCCGTCAAAGTACAATGACCAGATCTGAGTTTCACCGGCAGTGTTTGGCACACTTGGCAAAGATGATGACTGAGTATAGGTCATAACTTCTGATTGTTGCCCTGGATTAGTGATAGGAGAAGTTTCGGTCATGAATTTACCAAAGACAGTATTCATTCTCTGCATTTCAAATGAATTAGTAGATGCGGTAAAAGGTTTGTTTGCATCATTTAGATCCATCATGGTGTGCTTGAGATAGCGTTCACAATTTATCCTAATTTTATTGGGTTGTTCATTTTCCGACAGCCACAAATGAGACCAATCTGTGGCAAAGTAACCATCTAGCTATTTGGACCAGTCCCTACTTAAAAACAAACCTTAGACTTCAGGGATGTCAACAACAATAATGTCAATAATTTGGTGAACTTTAGGATTGGAAGATAATCTAACAAGAACGTCCTTAAGTTCACTGATTACCTTTACATTTGTTTGATCTAGCTGAATGATTTTGAGATCAGAAGTTTTAACTTCTGCGTTAATTTTTTGACAAGTAGATAGTGACATGACATTTGACGATGCACCGAAATCGACTATACAATTATGTACATTCCTATTAAAATTTTCAAAAGTTAACAAGAAAGGTGGGACATTTTTCTGAGTGTTAACAGCAAAATTCTGTTGATTTTTAAATGATGTCCCTCAATTAGTTTTATTTACATTTGATATAGTTTTTTCAGCTTGATCCCTTTTATTTGGAGGTTCAGATGTCGTTTTAGTCGAGATCTTTTGGGCTTTTTTTTAACCAATTTCTTCTTTTTTCTTGCTGCTAGGATTGTTGTTTTGACTATTTTCAGCAATACTCTGTAGCATTTCCTGCAGAATAAGGGGAAATTTTTGTTGGAAGATTGGTTGTTGTTATTGATGTCAACCCTAGTCATGGGTTTTGGACCGCAAGATTGATAAAGGTATTTGGACAGGAAGGAAAAGGCACATGCATATACAACACCCATGAATGGATAGTATACATCATGTTGTTTCTGGTGGTATGTGGCACGTCACGTGGATCCTCATGGTTGAGGAGAAATGAATTTTTGAAGATAACAAAGTGAATTGAAGAAGGAAGTACATGTAGGCCCTGAAGATAATTAAAGAAAATAATTACAAAATAAGAA
>JASDQU010302119.1:0-12734 GCA_032191745.1 Picea mariana | reverse complement strand
CGAACCCCGAAACTCCGAACAGGGCTATGATCAACGGATCAGATTCATTCTTATCCAACGGCTGTGATCACTTCGCGAAATCGCGTTTCACGATTTCGGAGTTCTTTATGCATTGTGTTCTTGACATATCAAATCCCGATCCCCGAAACTCCGATGCCACCTGTCCTCTGCACTGGTTGTGCCACGTGTCGCTTAGATGACATCACACGTGGTTTGACACATGTTAGGTCTTGCCACGTGTCACTCTGATTCGTGAATTGCATGAGCCTAAAGTGTTAGATCTGCCTGACACCTATCATCCTCTAATTGTGCCACGTGTTCCTGGGTGACATGGTCTACCGACGTGAGTTGGATCAACGGTCTAGATCATATGTTGATCTGACGGTTCAGATTTCGTCGGTATTTCGCATATCGCGAAATTGGGGATTTCGTTGTAGAGTGAACTTTGCATTATGAAATCCTGATCCCCGAATTGCCGATGAGGTCTCCTGGCTGCCACGTGTCCATACGAATGAATGGTCCAGATCCCTGCTTGATTAACGGTTGCGATCAAATCGCGAAATCGCTTATCGCGATTTCGGGGTTTTCAACGTCAAGTGATTTGGATATTTCAAACTCTCTATCACCGATTCTCCGATGGAGCCTCCAGGCTGCCACGCGTCCACTCGAATAAACGGTCCAGATCCCTGCTTGGTTTTAATGGCTGCGATTAAATCGCGAAATCGCATATCACGATTTCGAGGTTTTCAATGTCAAGTGTTCTTTGCACTTTGAACTCGCGATCCCTGATTCTCCGATGAATTTATCTCTTTCGCAGCTTCTACAGATCTGACGGTCCTGGTTCTTTCGGGAAATTTGGATGGGATCCAACGGTCACTGACTCTTCTTCCTTTTTCCTCTGTAAGGTCTTGCTACGCGCGATTTCTTCAAGGTTGTTCCTCCTGAGCTTTTACTTCCAAACCCCCACGGGGTTTTATCCTTCTTATCCTACTGTCTCTACTGTTGCCATTAATGACAACAACCATCACTGCATTCTATCCACTGAATTTGCCAACAAATCCTACATTGGTATTGTTGCGCCGCCGTTTAACAAAAGGCATTCAAAGCGGGCGCACTTGTATTATGTTATAGATAGGAAGGCATTTAAGACTATTAAGGCTGTTAGATAGAAATTTATGGTAGATTAGACAGTCACCGTTCGAGAGGGAAAACGGAGTATAGAGACCCTCCCTTGTATCATTTGTAACATAACATTCAACATTAGCATTGAGAGCAAGCAGAGAGTAGAGCAGAGAGTTGTGAAGAAACCTCCATGTACAATTATTGAATTAATAGGAAGAGCTTTGATTCAATTCCATGGACGTGTTTGATCTCTGTGTGTTGTTGATATTGTGCCTTTGCATGTTTGCTTCTTTCTACGCTTATCTGTTATATGCTGCTTATGTGATTGCATATCAGGTTCAAAACCTGAGAGAATGAAGGAATGAGTTTCAATTGTTTCTCTGTTTAGGCCAGGAGATTCCTGCATCGAGTGCAGTTGAATTCCTCCGCATTGAGTGCGTCGAGGAGGCTAAGCAGTTGAAATCTTGTTCTCACTTTGTTCAGAGTTGAGTCGAGTTATTCGAGCCGTGCAGGTGAGTGCAGGTCGAATTTGAGTCTCAGTAGCAAGTCTGAGAAGGGGAAGTTCGAAACTGTTGCAAGCGTGAATGCACAGGAGCCGGAAGAATTCATCACTTTTGGAAGTGATTGAAGACCGAGCGCGGGGAGCGTGTTCGAGGAATCCTTAAAGGAGTCCGAGTTGATAAAAGCTTAGGAGGGATAGTCCCTTTGTTTTCAGTTGCACAGGACGAAGGTGGCGAAGGGAGGATTCTCCAGAAGAAGAGAATCGACGACTTGAATTTGTCGTGAAGACTCGCGAAGTCCCGTGGGTCGTTGGATCTGGGAGAAGGAGTGAGGAGGTTAACCCTCAGGCGCAGGAAGAACCATTTTCCGTCGCATATCGACGAACCGGGGTTAGCGAGTGCTGGAAACACATGCACGTCGAAATCGCGAATCGCGATCCCCCGATTTGATCAGAGCCGTCGATCCCTGGAGGGACATGTGGCACGAGACCCAGAGGAGTCGAGATTCGGCTCTTCGACGTTTTCAAAGTCGAAGGGAGCACGGAGAGGTAGCGAGGTCCCGAGTCGCGACGGGTCCCACGGAGGTTGCGTGGAGAGTAACCCGGGGCATCGGCACCTCGGTACTTGGGGATTTGAGATACAAGGGCTCGACATCGCGAGTAGCGATACCCCGAGGTTGACCGTTGACCATCGGGGATCGGGGTTTCGGCTTTTGTTTACCCGAGGACAGTGTCGCGAGCCTCGCGATATCGCGAGACCCGATCTCCCGACACACGAAGAGGAGATTACCGAGAAACTGTGGGTAAAGAACTCCCGAGGGAGTTGGAAGAGCATTGACTCTTCGGGCCGTTGGGAAATAAAAGGTCCTGGTGGGACGACCGTGCCAACGAGGGCAGGTTGGCGTCAAGAAACATGTACCTCAAACTCCTGCAAGTGTTTTTAGAATATCTACCAGGTTAAGTATACCCCCTGAACGATACTCTCCTTTGTCGAAATGGGAAAAAACCCAAATGATTTTTTTTGCTTGGATGCTTCTCTGTCGAAATGGGAAAAATCCCAAATAATTTTTTGCTTGGATGCTTCTCTGTCTAAATGGGAAAAAACCTAAATGTTTTTTTCTTAGATGCTTCTCTGTCGAAATCGGAAAAAACCCAAAACTTCTTATGCTTGGATGCTTCTCTATAGAAATGGGAAAAAACCTAAAACTTCTTATGCTTGGATAGACCTTGTCATCAGTTCGATGCACCCTGTCCACAACAAGGAGGGCGTCCAAAGGGAAGAAAATTCACGCATGGAGGCGCGGGTTATGGACACACCCTTTACATGCGCAAGGGAGCATCCATCTCCGTTTGGATGCTTTGTATACAAGGGCAGGGGGGCATCTGTCTCCAAAACCAATTTTTTGAAGAGTTTTTCTCTACAAATTTTGCACCATAAAATGTGAAAATTGCTCATCTTCCTGTTGTGATTGAACTAAGCCTGAGAAATGCTCTCCAACAGCTTGCAAATGCTCTCCAATCTTCGAAGCGTCTTACTCTAGCTCTAGTACATGTTCAAGTTTGAACGAAGACATAACATACACACACAAAGCAACAATAGAGTTGTTCAACTCTTCTATACATTCACATAAAACTGGACTTTTCCACCTTGGACTTTTCCAGAAAAGAAAATTACTCATTATGTTTTTTCAAAGTATAATTCTGATACATTGCATATCTATGATCATTATCTAATGTTGTCGGAAGTGTTCTATTGGCTTTTCATATCCCAAAGCTTTTATCATAATACAAAATAGAGTGTATATCATCCGATGTTAATCAATAAATCGCCACCCACGACATCCCTATGATATCAAGATCATTTTTACAGTCAGGTAAGAGCTCCAAGTATTACAATAGCATCGCCTCCAGATCGTGGTAAGAACCTTCCAGGTTTAAGGAAAGTTTACCAAAAACATTGATGTAGAGAGGGTTGCCCGACAAATTATCAGTCCACAGTGTGTAAATTATCTGGCCTAGATGCTCACTGTCCAGGAGAGCTCTTTTTGACATTTCGTCTATCGATTTATTAAAAGCCCTGTAGGAATGTGTGAAAGTAAGGGCTTTGAAGTGGTTGCGTAAATGGATAATGTGATCCTTCCAACCATCCAGTGCAATATTGTTTAACTTTCCTCTGCCTTTACACCACTCAATCACCAATTTAGAGTCACCAATGATCTGAATCGTGTGGATATTGAGGAGCTTTTTTAGTAGGAGCGTCGTCCATACTCCAAACAACTCTGCTTTGTTGTTGGAGCCTGCACCTAAATTAAAAGTCTACTTAAAGACTCACAAGCACATGGAAGCCCGGAGAAATATTCTCTCATAACCTATATAGAAAAGCACAACCTATGTAAAAAAGTACACAATAATAAGTATGGAATGTAAAAAAAAAACCATGGATGAAAAATATTCTTTAGTTTGTGCATGCATGGCAAATTGAAGGAAGCGGTGCACATACTTTATGAAATCAAGCAACATGGTGTAAGTATATATATATAAAGTAGAATATTGATTAAGTGGCGATTAGATACACTCATGATTGCCGTGCCCGACTCTATCTCTATATTAATTTTAATGTTCTGTTATACAATAATAATCTTCAATAGATGGAAGCATAGATCCAAGGTATTAATGGGAATGAGAATAAGAGTTCAGAGTATGTAAAGCACTTTGTTATACCCTTTGGCCAATTTAAATAATCCAAATATTCAAAGTCTCAGTGGAATCTAGCTATTTTAATTCCCATAGAGTCAAAATGTTGTTGCCATTAACAAATAGCTTTTTCGAAATTATAGTATATGAACCTGGTCACTAAAGCTCTTTTAATGTTTTAACATTCTTAAATTGTAGAAAAAAAAGTATAAAGGCCTCCCACGATTTCGACCAATTATGCTTTGCATCTTTTCTCAAAAGTGTAGAGTGATGTTCAAATTAATTTGATGAATATTGAGTACGATTTCGAGGTTGCGTCAATCAATAAGGTTAGCTTTATTCTAAACTTTTATTTATGGGCCAATGCCCTAGGGTTTCTCAATGATGAACCATATTCTTTTTAATTTTCTTAACCAAATGACGCTTAATACGTTATTTTTATTAAATTAGTGACTGGTTTGATGGGACTTGATATTAGATTTATATGTTGTATATAAAGATTTTATGAAATGAAGATTTTTTCAAGGGATATTTGTTTGAAATTAAGTGATAAATTGTTGGATTTATAAATTTAAATAATTATTTCTGTAAAATCTAGTTTTTTCGGAGTTTTTCAACATATTGAATCTATTTTTACATTCAAAAATAAATTTTAAACAACAAAAAATAATAATTCCAAAAAAAAATCATTTTGTAAAATAACCAACCAACATCGATTTATATTCATCAACCCACACCGATTTATATTCATCAACCCATACTAGATACTAGATAGGACAGTAATTTAACCTTGCTTATCAGTGAATCATTTTATTGTTTTTTAAGTAAATTAAAAAGAAGAGTGGGATCCGGGATAAGCGATTAACATTTCCCCGCATTTGGCGACACCGCAGACATAAAAACATTAAAAGAGGTTGCATAAATATACGTGCCGGGAACACACTGTTTCTGGTTGTTGGCGGTTATAGATGCTTTAACTTTTTAAAATGTACTCAACCTAATTCCGCCTGACTGGTCCACTATGAAATGGATAGATGCCATTTTTCTGTTTACCTTTATCTCTTTCCAATGATACCTTTTCCTCTGCCTGCTGCCCAGCTTTAGCTACAGGAAATGAAATGAATGCTGCCAGTTTTTGGTGCCCCTTGATCTTTTCCAGTGATACCTCTCCCCTGCATGCCGCCCAACTTTCTCTTTATATGACACCTCACCTGTGATGAAATTTGATAGTGGTGTTGATGACATTTAATTTTTCATTTTGATTTAATAGATTTTGTTGCGTAAATAACTATGTGGTGATAAAGCACCTACCATTACCATGTGGAAAGTCATGCTTAGTCCAATCTTCCAGATAATGTTTAAGATATGCTTATCATTTTTTTTCCAGTGGGGCACGGGGCAACTTTGAATGAGGCAAGGAATGATATTAATGGTCACATCAATGAAAAATAAATGATGGAGGGCGGCATTCCTAAAGTCGTTGTAAAGTTTAGAGTTTTTGGAAAATCTCGAAAATGTTTTTCAATGCACTGACAAACCATCGTCTTACTGAGCAATCACCTCCTTCCTACCTCATGGTTTATTCCTGTACCTCACTTGTTCCATTCCCACAAGCATAAGCGCAGTCCAACAAGCAAGCATTCGCTGGTCTGGAGCACATCACTTACATCACTCATGGAGTGGAGAGGTGATGTAGTTCTGCAATGTTTGAAGCTAATGCATTTAATATCTAGGTAATGTAATATCTACAAAATGTATCGAATATCTAGGCCAGGTAATATTTAGTGCATGTATAATTTTTTCAATTCATAGCTATTTTCATGTATCATTGTGTTTTCAAGATAGATTCTTAAATTGTATGTTATTGGAGACAAAAATGATAGCAAACAACACAACTTAATCCATATGACCTGTGCAGATGAAACTCACAAATACTCATTGTAACAAAGTAGTCATGGAAATGACCTTTGAGAAAAGGCGTCTATAGGTTTAGGGTTTTAGATATGTTCAATGTGAGTCCTTGACTTACATTTATAGATAGTGTAATTAGTATAATCTGCAATGATCCATATATCTTTATATCATAAATTGGCAAATAAGGATAATGACTTTTATTCAAAGCAGAGAACAACAATGTCAATACAAACACAATATTAATACCAAACGATATTCTTTATGAAACAAACACAATATTAATACCAAACGATATTCTTTATGAAAGGTAAAGGATTACTTGATGAAATGGACGTGCTTCATGAAGAGATAAGAGATCGATGTCAAGCCTTACCAAGATCCTGTTGCAGGTGCCAATCTTGATCCTGAAGGGCAGGGTTCGGGCGTTGCTCCTAGTCCCGAATAAATAGGTTATGCAACAAAACCAACTAGAGTGTAAGCAACACCATTAGCATAAGTAGGATAAACACCCATTTGGAAATCCTGTCGCGGTTCCATCTTAGCTTCTACCAAACTAAGCGTATCATTTCCCATTGGTTGCCCATAATGGAAACTTTCTAATAGCTAGCAATGGTGAATGTAGGTATGAGGGCCAAAAACAAAGGGACTTTGCAACTAGGGGGGAGGAGGGATCAAAGCCATATTCGAGAATGACTCTCTAGCAGCATGCCTTTAAGCTAGAATTCCATCCTTTTAGCTTTCTAGCTACAGAGAAGCTTTGTTGCCTTGGTCATGCTGACTTTCTGCTAAAAGGCCAAGGCCCATGAGCTAATTTCCTCTTGCGGAGAAGGAACAAAAAGCAGTTTATTCTTCAGTAGCCATTGTTTCAACAACTCATTCTAACCTCCCTCTAAGTATTTGATCTCTTGATCTTTGGCTACTCGAGCTTAGAACTTGCTCAAGACCCTAGTTGTTCCTTCCTTGCTAGGATTCTATGGTGATGTATTTGTTATCCTGTAAGTGATGGATATTTCAATGTTAGAACCACTATTTAAAGTAGTAGTTATCTATTTATTGACAAAGATATGAAAGCAAATTAGCAAGGACAAGGGAAAGCACATATTGGTAGCAGTGGACAAGGGGAAGATACATGACAGTAATTTCATCATACCTTGGGCGCAGGTCGCTTACATTCCTGGACACATGGATCGCTAAGGCGCTGGAATTAGAGGAACAGGTCCATCTCGAACTGCTGGTGGATGATTTATATATGGATCCACTTAGGTGAATCATTCACTAGTTAAGAAGAAACCAAAACTTCGCTTGGTTCTGGGTGAACTTCATTCTCCCCTCCACTCTGTAGCATCATTCCCGGTTTTCACAAAATATCATCTAGGATTCCGAACTAGCCATCCCTGCACAACCACTAGCAACAACCACACCAACAACCTCTTCGACTCTCCTGCTACAATTGATTGTTATAGAGTTGTTTTAGAAGAAGAAATGAAAGAATGTCGCTTCAAATTGAATTTCCAACCACAAATTATCTAATGTGAGCCCAGCCCTGGCCTTAGAATGCAATCTCCAAGCAGAGTCTGAGAGATGGGAGCGCAAGTCTGAATTCTTAAGACAATGGGGTTTTTGTGAATCTGAAAACTTGGGGTGGTGGCAGAAATAAACTTGGGTTTTCAACTGAAGGAGACATTGGTAGCTAAAATTTGTGACCCTAGAGATGACAGTGGAAAACACAATGAAGGCGTGACATTGTAACATACTAAGATTTTTATTTGATTACTACATCCCCAGATCTTAACCACTAGAGAGCATGGAAGATTGTAGGGGGAAGCAGACATGAGCCTCTGCATCAACTTAAAAGGTCACCACATTTCCAACAATTTACCATTGTCAAGACTTGTGGACAGGTTAAGATCCACACATCCTTATTTCCATTACCCATTTTTAGCCACAACAATAAACAATTGGCCACATTCTCACAACTGCATGTGCGTTGGGGATCGCAAAGCATGTAGAAATCTTGGTTTAATTTTTAAAATGTCTGATTCTGCTCTATTTTTTGTGTTTTTAATGGAATTTTGGTCTCAATACAACAAATGAAATAAAGTTACAATTGTATAGATTCGAAATTGTTATCTAATGATTTCGACACTGATTTAAATTATTAGAGGTCTATTTTGAACAACTCATTCATCAAATTGAAAGAATATTTTTTGGTTTGAGAAAAGATTGATCAATGTCCATTCGCATTCACTAAGTGGATGCATAATTAATATGAAAATTAAATACACATCAAGAAAGAATATGTGAATCAATATTGTTTTTAATTGGCATAATGAATATGAATTAGATTCTAGCTTGCAGATCCAAGTGGAGGATAATATGGTAATAAATCCAAGCCCATTTCATGTAGTAAAATAAGTCAATAGCCTTTCTTAAGTACACACTTGATTTTGATTTGATTACACAATTGAATCAAAACCAAATTACATATACAATGCTATGCCATTTTTGAACAAAACAATAATGGGAGAGTCTGGGGTGCAAAAGCATGGAGAACGAGATTTTTCAGGGGTTGGGGATAATCATTTATAAATTCAAATCCTTGACCCCTACCTATTGATTGGCAAGTAAGTCAGGTCAATCTCAGAGACAACATGGATGAAACCCTACGGATAGGAAGAGGGAGTGGGTTAACTCGGGAGTAATCTTCCTTCTCGAGTTACTTTTCTGGCAGGTCTTCTGGCGGCCAGCTTTCAAAATTCCGGCCAATCTAGAACTCTAATCGATTTTCTGAGCATCTGGATTGGTTTAAAATGGGGAAAAAATCTTGGGGTAAGGTTCTGATATGCATGGAACTTTGATCCATGCGAAACTCAAACTACCCCTGAAAGTCCATTTTTTTTCCTGAAAAGCAGAACTCGAGAGGGAAGATTGCTCCCGAGTTAGCCTACTCCTAGGAAGAGTCGTTGTCCCTAGCCAGGACAATCCAACACAAACTCCGATCAAAAAAATAAATAATGGGTCCTAGGAAGAGTTGTCGTCCCTAGCCAGGACAATCCAACACATACTCTGATCAAACAATAAATAATGGGTCTCTACCGTATAATGCATTATTTGATGATTATTGGTGGCCAAATTAACTTGATATACAACAACACATTTTAGGTAGCCATACTAGTTAAGACATGTCATTGTCACTGCATCAATATTAAGTAAGCATATGGTTCCCATATGTCAGCTTGCAGATGAAGCAATTAAAAGTTGCTAGGTGGTGTTGAAAGCGACGATTCATGGCATTAGAACACATGTCACATGTAAAATAAAGATAAATATGACAGAGATGAAGATTCTATGTGAAGCTTAAATGCAAATCAAAATCATACAAATCTCACTTTGTCAATGTCACTTGAAAAACATTAGTATTTTCCTTTTCTAAACTTGCCCCGACAGAACTAAGCTGCTATGCAACATTTGTTTATATCAACTTTTCATGAATACAACATGGTTGAGTCCATAATTAAAGATCAAAGAAAGACATTATAGATATTATTATTTTATTGAGAGAAATGTGAATATTAAATAAAGCATTAATTATAAAGGTTTACATGGATAGATGATATTATTTAATTATTAGAAAATAAAAAATAGTAATAACTACACGTGAAAAATAAGATTGATGAGAATTGAACTTATTTGTTTTTCATGGTCTCCAAGATTGCATCATAAACAATATGGGTGGAGTTGCTTCCCTTAGTAGCATTTGAATATATAAATCTAGTAACAATTTATTTTTTAAGGTTTAGTTCTATGTAAATTATAGTCTAAATATGTTATGATTTGGATTTTTTTGTCATTTATTATTATTATTTTTGTCTGAAATATGGTTAAAATTTTAGAAGAATTGTTGGAATTACTTATATCAATTGTTGAGATTGCACAATCTAGGTGCAATAGCGGTTGTTTAGGGCACTCAATCCATTTTTACAATTAAAAAATGCAAATTCAACAATGAAAAAATGCAATTCCAACAATTCTTCTATAGTCGGATTCTAGATATGATGCTCGAAAAAAATATAAATGCAAATCAAAGTGTCATTCTTGTAATAAGTAATCCAATGATAATATGTAGAGTGTGCCACTAGAGATTGAAACTTGCAAACATGAAAATGTAGAAGATAATTTGTTCCAAAAATAGATTTCTTCATGCATTTATTGACTTACGTTGAACTATTAATATTAATTAATCATAATGTGCTAGATGTGGCATATTAGTTCCTCTATGTTTTAGTGTCAAGTGACTCCAGTTTCTTAACAAGATGTGAGATGGTGTTTTCAAAGATAGCTTGGGACAATGATTTGGCCTGAGTGGGATGCTAACCTTGGCACCCAACAAGATATGAAGTAATTTGTTGCTAACAAGTGTAGTGGGTGCATAGGTCCACTAGTGTATCTAACCTATAATGGTTGTTGGCAAATGTTTAACAGATAGCGTATGCTTGTCATTGATGGCAAGTACAACAGTGAAGATGGCAGGATCAGAATGAGCATCGATGAACAAACAGGAACAACGTAGGCTCAGGAGGAATTAGTGCAGAGTAGAAACTCTTACAAGCAAGAAGGATGTGTAAACTTGGAGGAGAAGCGTCGCTGATCGTTGGATCCCATCCAAAATTCCCGACAGCATGAGGGCTGTCAGATCTGAATAAAAACAAGAAGAGCGCACGCTAAAGAGAAGGATAGATCTCAGGCGTTAGATCTGAGTGCAGGATCCGACCACTGTTGGATCGAGGACAACCTACATGTTCTTTAAAGTGCTAGGAGAAAATGGGCTCACAAAATCCCGAAAGCAGGAGGACCATCCATCTCAAGAGGTTATGTGGATCGTTGATGTAACTCCATATCGAATTTTCGCGACTCGCGACATGGAGAGGCAAGAAACATAACTATCAAAATCGCGATTTAATCGCAGCCGTCAAATCAAAGTTTTGTTCTGGACCGTTGATCCAGTTTCATCTCGGAGTTTCACGACTCGCGACTTGGAGAGGCGAGATGATTCATCTCCAGATTCACGAGATGCGAGATAGCGAGTTAATCATGGACCGTTGGATCAAGAGGACACGTGGCAAAAGATCATCATGTCGCTGACTGGAAAGTCAAAGAAATCACGAGGCGCGAGGTCGCGAAGTAGCGAAGTGGCGAGAAGATCAGGACCGTCCATCTGGGAAGGACGCGTGGCAGAGATCGGAGAGATCTTGCGAACTTGGGGGTTCGCAGGATAAAGGCCCAAGTATTGGGTGTTCAAAGTCGCGAGGCGCGAGGACGCGAGGTGGCGAAGTGGCGAGAGATTTATAGCCTTCCATTTGGGCGGACAGGTGGCGAGAGATCGAGAGATCTCGCGAACTAGGGAGTTCGCAGGTTGAGAGTTCAAACATTGGGTACTCCAAGTCATGAGGTTGCGAGGTAGCGAGAGAAGGACAGCTGTCGGATCCGGATCACAGGAGGACCATTGGATCTGCGCGGGGGATCACACGTGGTGAGAGATCATCATCTCGATGAATAGAAAGTCAAAGGAACAGCGAGATGTGAGATCGCGATTTAATCAAGGACTATTGGATCAAGAGGACGCGTGGCGAAAGATCAGAGCACCATAGAGCTCCATCTCTGAGTCTCGCCTATCGCGACTTGGAGTGACGAAAATCTTTATCTTAGGATCAGCGAGATGTGAGATCACGAAATGATCCTGACCGTCAATACACCAAAAGATGTGGACTGTTGATCTAAGCTCCATCTCGAAGTCTTGCCTATCGCGGCTTGGAGTAACGAAAATCTCCAACGAAGGAACAGCGAGATGCGAGATCACGATGAGATCAGGACCGTTGATTCACCAAGATCATGAACCGTTGATCAGGGTCGATGAAGATCAAGAGTTCGATTATCTCAGAGAAGACGAAGAGTCTTAAAGTGCCAGAGAGACTGAGGAATCTCAGTATAACATGCAGTGATGCTGGACACGCGGGGTGAACCACCAGAGAAGCTGAAGAGTCACGATGATAATCAGACAGAGCACTCAAGAGGTGGAGAATAACGGTGCAGAGTCAGCATGTAGAGGCATTGCGACACTGCATGCACAAGGTGCACATAAGCTATAAATACATGGTACATAGAAGAGATGGGGTTGTTGTTGTTGTTGGAGGTTGTTGTGAGATTTGTTGGTAAAGGTGATTCAGGTGTGAAGAAGGAGGAGAGAGCAGCAGCTGATTAGAAAAGAAGAGGAACTGTGCAGAGAATGGAGATGGTGCACAGAGCATAAAAAGAAGAAGACCAGACAGCACAAGTGATGTGAGCAGAAAGGCAATGAGGCAGACAGAGAAATGAAATGCAGTAGAACAGTGATAAGTCGGGTAAGCCATTGTTGAACATTATATCACTGTAATAAGTTTCAGAATCAAAGATTTATATTTCAGGGTGGTTGGGAGGTGCTAGGGAGGACTGTTGTCCTCAGAGGTTC
>JASDQU010302115.1:628-13933 GCA_032191745.1 Picea mariana | reverse complement strand
ATCATATAAAGAAAAGGAGGTTTTTACCCTGCATGGGTTTCCTCGAGAACTATCTGTCTCTGTCTTTCTCATATATGTGACTGATGCTGAATGTGCCTTTGTTTATTTCACTGCATTATTGTGATCATCATTGAGTCCCTTGTAAATATTTTAAAAGAAGCATAATTGTTTAAGCACGATAACAACTAATTCACCCCCCCCTCTCAGTTGTCCAACAGGTTAGTCCATAAGTATTTTGTCCTCTATTGCTTGGCAAGATTTGGGTTATCCTCGGCATGTGTCAGTTACCCAGACTTTGTTCACTTTTAATAGAAGAACCAGTCACCCTTTAGGGATCCTTCCTCAGTTTCCCGTAACTTTGGGAGGGAAAACTGTCTTTATTGATGTTATGGTAGTCCAAGATCCCTTGGATTTCGATTTACTCCTTGGGCGGGATTATGTCTATGCCATGAAATCCATTGTGTCTACTCTTTTTCGTGTGATATCTTTCCCTCATGATGGAAGAATTGTGACTATTGATCAACATTCATTCATTGGTCCTGACTAGATTACTTCCCTAAATGGTTCTTATATGAAGACAATATCGCCCCTGCCACATGTTAATTATGTGGCATTGTCTCCCATGACTTCAACTCCTAATGATTTAGATCCGGTAGTTGACATGGTGATATCTTCGGTAGGGATATTGGAGCCTGATCTCCTTACCCTTGACGAGACCCTCAACATGTTTTCCTTCCAGAGAATTCTTCTTCCATCCAGTGAAGATCTCTTGGAAGCCATGACCGATTTTTGTCCCTTGACATGGTGTCCTTCCAAATCGTTACCCTCTTGGAAGCCATGATCAAGAAGGGTCACGAGCATAGTTTCTCTTCTCTGTGGAAATCTCGTTAAAAAATGAAACAGAAGTCATGAGCATAGTTTCTCTTCTCTGTGGCAAGCTCGTTAAAAAATGAAACAGAGGCTACGAGCATAGTTTCCCTCTCCATGGCAGGCTTGTTAAAAAATGAAACAATCATCTCTCTTTTCAGGTCGAGTATTTCGACAGATATCATAGATGTTGAGTTGAGTCTTTCGTTAGGTCTCATATTTGAACCTTCATTTCATCCACCCTTATCCTTTTTCTCCATCTAGTACAGAAATTGGTGACAACCTCAAAGTCGGTGAATGAATTGAAGCTTGGGGGACATGTCTCCATCCTTTGATGATCATTCTGGAGTTAAGCCACTAGCTTTCAAGCTGGGGGCATACTAAGCTTAGTCTTAGTTCATTCTCACGCTCATAAAAAACACGAGAATGCACCGAGTAACCTTTTATCTCTTTTTCGAACTCGCATGGATAAACGAAAAAGGAACGCCTTGGTATCTCCTTTAATCTATTTTTATACTCTCTAAACATGAAAAAATTGCCGAGTGATCTTGCTTCCTTTCCCACTCGTTAAAAGGTTTGAAAGGGCGTCTTTCGAGTGATAATTTATCTCTTTTTCAGCCTTGCAAGACTTACATTACAAAAAAGGACAACCCTGGAGTCATATTTAAGTTCTTTTCAGACTCTCTAAACATGAAAAATCACCAAGTTTACTTTCTCTGGACTCGTTAAAAAATCATACATTGAAGTGCCCATATGGGACAGAACCCTTAATTCTTCCAGTTCGTTAAACAAAGAAAGAGGGACTTACTGATGGTGAGATATATCGAGCATGTGTTACCCTACTTGAGATCGTTAAATTAAAAATAGGTGCCGATCTATCTAGATGGGAGAAAAATTGAAGGAAGCAAGCCAAGAAGTTTTTGAGAACATTACCAGTAACTCTTACAGTTGCCCTTGAACACGACACTTTGTCTTTGCATACATTTTAATCCGATGAACCTCTGCACTGAACCAATCCTCTGAGTTTCTTTACTTCTTTGGGTCACCTGACGAAAGTCATAGTATCCACTGCATCATCATGTTTTGGTCCATGTCATGTTTCTGCTGTTATGCCTCAGTGTTCAAGGGAAGTATCTACCTCAAGAGTCAACCACCACACATATCTTGTTTCAATACCCGTGTCAGTCCATGTTCATTTGATCTACCAAATTACATCTCTGTTTCAGTTCCATGTCGTTGATGGGGGATACATCAAGGCCCTCCTATGATGAGTCTATTCCTGTTGACTTCAACACATCATCCGGGAACTAGACTTAGAAACCAGTTAGTACCTTGGGACCTGCATGCCTCAATGGAAGGCCTCCTCACTTCTGACAGTGGGTTTACATCATTGACCCCTAATCAGATGATTCCATGAATGTTCGAATTCAACTCATCCATTCACATTCGTTGGAATGTACTAGAGTACCTTGGGAATCATTCACATCAATGGTGTTTTCCTTCGCGCTTGTTAACGGTTTACCTCATTGACCGATAATCAAGTGGTTTTTTACATATTCAACATCAGGACATCTATTCACATGGTTATATTTGTACTACATCGAGATCAATAAGAAGACCCTGGGTTGATTCATCACTCTTATATGTACTTTTTTGAGGTTGCGAAGGAGTTTCTTTTGAACGTTGACACATATATCGTCACATAGATCCACTTTGTATTGGTCGTGGATATCTCTTGTCATCTCATAGATCCACTATGTATTCTTCGTGGCTACGATTAGTTTAGGTCATAGGAGTATAGATCCATGTTGTATCTTTAGTGGCTATACATTTTTATCAATATAATTATGGATCCGTAGTGTATTTTATGGCAGCCATACCTTGAAAGTCTTTATGACTGAAGAATTGGTATGTCTGCCTTGGGTTTGAAACATGTCATAACATTTTTTTGATGGTTGTGTGCAACTTCTATCAGGTTCTCTGAGTCCATACCCTTACTTGAAAAAGTCTACAAAGTACTTCGGTCATCGATTCTCATCTTCTAACTTCGCACTTTAGGGGGAAATCTCTTACACATCAAAATTACTCACTTTAATAGTGTCACAAGTGTCGTCATTAAAAGTGTTGTAAGTGTCACATATTGTATGTAAGTGTCGCATCTTGACCACAAGTGTCGCAAGTGTCATGCGTCTAACAACATCACATGGACACTTAAGACACCCTCAAAGACTGGTTTTAAAGAAGAGAAATCATTTGATGAAGAGAACAAAGCATTTGCCATGAAGAAAACCACTCAAAAATGAGTTTTTTAAGGAATCACTCCCCTACCCACTGTCAGAGAGCATCAACGCTCCCTAGCCTTCTTTTAGAGAGTGTTGAAACTCTCTGTGCACCCTTTTGGGGGAGCGCTACCCTTTCTGAGCGAATTTTAGTTTGTTGAGATAAATCAGGGAAGAATCCCCTCAATCTCTGAAGTTGGTTGGATTCGAATATGAGGTCAAGGCATGATCTTAGGGAAGATCCACAACTGAAGGAGAGGAATCCTCAAATTATCCCAAAGATATCTCAAGTGGTTGGGTCTCTCCAAGCTTATATAAGGAGGCCTTCTCATGGTGAAAGGTACATAGATAGAGATTGAGAGATACCAAACTTATGATCTCATGAGTGGTATTGATATGGGAAGAAATTGTGAAGTATCAAACTTATGATCTCATAAGGGAGATATAATTGAAGCATCAACATTATGCGTGGATTATTTGAGCAAGGGTCTGAAAAAAGGGAGCTTGGTGAAGCTGCTGCACTACATCCATGGCTGTAAGAAACACTTTGTTCTCATTAATATAAATCTATGCTTGGCCTATTTCCTTTAAAGTTTGCGTACATGTCATGAACTTGTTTCTTTTATAGATCCATTACGAAGCTAATCATGGTAGAGTAGGAAGTATCATTGTTGTTTCTCATTGTACCATAGGACCTTATGAAAAACTTAGAGATCAAGATCATCCTGGATCGAGCAAGGACAAACGTCGATAAAATGGTATTGACTATTCTTCCTTACTCTTCTTTTATAGTTTAGCTTTATAAAAAGGAATGTCAGTGTCCACAATAGCAGTTTCTGTCTTGGTCATAGGGGTCTAGTATCCAAGAGAGAATCCACTTGTTCACAAGGGGATTTCTCTGTAACACCTGTTGTACAATCCTGTATGACAACAATGTGATTGTTATGCTCATGCCCATGCTATTCCATGCGGCTTGTAACACAATACCCGTGCTATCTGTGTGACCTATATGATAAAAATCCTGCTCACTGCACAACCTCTACCATAATACCTACAATGTCCGCAGTGGCCGATCCTTTGGTTTCACACTTTCTCTCTCTCTTCTTTTGGCCTAGATATTTAGATGGAAGTACTTCTCCACCTCTCTAATATCTCCTTGAATTATTGTCCTTTGTGATCCAATACTTGAGAAAAAGTCCTTCTATAGTCCCAATATTGATCCCCTTGAGTCACAATGATCCAGGTGGATATTGGTGGCCACCCACCTATTCTATTAATTCATAATGGTTTCACATCATGGAATTTGTTTTATGGTTTTTTGGGTCCCAAACTTCTAGGGTTGTTTTGAGGCCCTAAACGAAGTTTTTTTGACATGGTAGCACCCAATAGAACATTAAAGGCATGTATTGTGTCATTATGAATGTGTACTCCTTAGTTAGACCTTTCTGATGGGGTACCGAGCACCCCAAAGGGATATCATACACAAAATTTTCACCCTCAGGAAGTTGATGTATCAACTAACCACATCGTGGCCCAAAAACCTTTTGGTGTTTCATCTTCTAGGGTTAGGGTTTTGGATGTTTAGGGTTTTCTCATTAATGCTTTATGTTAAAATGCCTTTTTGGCCTCTTTGTAATCAACATCTTGTGAATGAGTGTAGCCATCACATCTCTATCTTCAAAGATAAGCTACCACCATTCTAGCTAGCTTGTGTGCTTTGCATTTTATAGTCTTTTGTATTTCAGACATTCATTAATAGAATCTCATTTTAATTGTATTACTGTGTTTCTTGCAATATCTATGTGTGTTTCCTTATTATATAGTTTCCTTCATGTTGTTCTCAATATAATCTGGATCAGTGGTATTAGAGCAATCTACTTCTTTTTGTTTCTTATTGCATGTCCTTGATGAGGCCAGGTGTTGGTGTTGCACGCGGTTTGTAAGACCCTAGGATCAAGTTATCTATGACCAACAAAACCCACTAGACACTGGCCTTTTGGAATCACCTTCTTGCATAGATGAAGTATCACCCAAGGTATTTATTAGGACTACAAGAACTAGGTTTCTGTAGTAGTGAGGGAATGGGAGGTGACCATTATGTTCATTCTTCCTTATTAGTTCTGTGCACGTAATGTTTTCCTTGTTCTATATTAACTACTTAGTGATTTTAGATCATACTATCATTATATTCCAGATTACCACATAACCCATTGATGTAATAGTCATGATTATTATGAAATGATTTAACATAAGACAAATGTATTCTACTATGCATCCAAACATAATTCACAAGCAATCACTTAAAATACATGTAACACAATATTTAACATGGTTCACCCAACTTTGGGCTATTTCTACAACGACTAGCTTCTTTATTATTCTTTCGTTAATTGCTTCATTCTTGTGCACTGCACTTACAAAGATATATCATGGTTATATTTCTCTTCTCCTATCCTATCCCCTATGTTAGCACCAAAAGTCACTCCTGGATTGTGGCAGGAGTAAGCCTGATACCCATCAGTTTTATATGTCACAAATGAATAAATCAGCGTGGTCGAAGAGGTGCTGGCCTAGGAGAGTATCGTTTGAACTCAGAAAAATAGGCCAGGAATGCACGAGAAAGGCAAGTCTTGATCTAACTTCAGTCAGAAAGTTGGGATTAAAATGAGTAGAAGGAAGACTTGATGAGAATGGTGGATGAGACTGCTATGAGTATTCGACCTTCCAGCAGTTCATAGAAGAAAAATAGGACATTGAATTGTGCCTAAGTGACACAGATACAACAACACAGTGATCAAACCTACATCACAATGCTACTGTAACAACGGGACTCGATCCTCCATTTTCAAGTCACACAGTGTAAGAGAGAAAGGATAACACAAAGAACTGTTTCAAGACTAGTAAAAATACTGCTATGATCAATAGTACACCACAACAACATAATAACCTTCTACTATATCCTCCAATTTTGAGTGTCTTAACATAGTGTATACAGAGGTGAAAATAAGTTGAATTTCATTCAACAAGTTGTCTCAGATGCCAATACATAACCAATGAAAGAAGTGCTTCATCAAACTTTACAATCGGGATCCTAGCGCAACTATCGTCCCTAACAAGAATGACAAAATTCCTGTATATACTCCAAGCAGAACCACAAAAGCAAATTCGAGTTGATGCATTGAAGGCATTACATCTACATGATTCCTGACAGACTATGCATGCAGTCTCTGGTCAGACGTGAACTTCGGTTAGATGCAATCATTCTCTAGAATGGGTCTGCACATGAGTTGACAAACTGCAGTCCTTTTTTGGACTTTCCATTTATGGTGGAAATTATGTACAACCACCACCAACTTCTTTTATAACTGCTTCATTGGGATTGGGTAAGGCCCCAGTAAACTCTGATTCTGAAGGACGTGGAGGCCTTCTCATTCAGCCATCTAGAATTGCTTAGGGAATTCATGACAAGGCTAGCAAGAAGACGTGGGAGCCGGTTTGATGATCAGAGCACATGACACAAAGTGTAAATAGACGATGACCAGGCAGAGGTGATTTGATAGCTTGGTGTGGAGATGAAATGAAGAGAGGCCTTGTGGACAGATGTGGCAGAGGGAAAGCGGTCAGGTAGACGCAGGTGAATGGAGGACAGATGCACGACTGTGAATGGTGGGAGGGGAGCAGGGATGTGACAGGCATAAGAGAGAGGTGGAGCGGGAGACAAATGGCGCCAGGAGGTGAGAGAAGTAAGTGGTAAAAAGCTTTAGAGGGGCCCACATTCAAACCACCCATGTTGGACCCCCCCCTATTAAAGGCAGAACGGAGGGGGGTCCATAATGGAACTTGTGCCATAGATCTGAGCACTCCACTCTCAACCGCTCATTCTTGCAGGCTCTCATAAAATTCCCATTTACAGGTCTACCAAAAATTTCATCACCCTCCAAATACTGCAATTTGTAGGTATTGTTTAAAAACACTTCAGAGAATTTCAAGGGCCCAATCTAGAGGGCTTCAAACTTGCTATGTTTTCCTCTGTCCTGCCTAGGTGCATCCTACTTAATCACTAGATCTCCCAGTGTGAATTCCTCCTTTCTTTCCTTTCTATCAAAGGCCTGCTTGATATTTTGCTAATGATCATAAGCTCTGTCCACTACCTGCTCTCTGTTCTGCTGGACCTCCACCAGTTGATGAATTCTCTTGATCATATCATCAGGCTCTCCTTGACACTCCTGAAAGAATTTTGCCACTGGTAGAGCTAGCTGAGAGGGAAATACAACTTCTGTCCCATAAACAAGTTGGAAAGGGGAGATGCCTAGGGACCTCTTTGTTGTCACTCGATCATCCCACAGAGCGAATTTGAGTTTTGAATCCCAGGCCTTCTTATTATCTTCCAACAATCTTTTAATGAGCTTGATCAGACTTTTGTTAGAAGACTCTACTAGTCCATTTCCTTGGGGATAATAAGGAGTGGAGTGAATAAGTGAAATACCAAAATGCTCACAGAACTTGATCAAAGGTTTAGACTTGAAGTATGCAACATTGTCAGTAATGATTCTGTCTGGAAAACCAAAACTTGCTATGATATCCCCCAGGAAACTGATGATTACCTTGTGTGAAGCACTTCTGGTGGGGATGGCTTCTATCCATTTGGTGAAATAATCTGTTGCAGTTAGGATCCACCTGTGATGACCACTTGAAGTAGGATGAATCTCCCCAATGAAGTCCAATCCCCATTGCTGAAAGGGTGCTGATGCTACTACAAGCTTCAATGGAAAGGATTTGAGCTGCTACTTTCCTGAGAACTTTTGACACTTGATGTAGGTTCTGATCTTTCTGCAGACATCAGTGAATAAAGTGGGCCAATAGTACCCATCTCTGAGAATTTTGTAGGCTGTGTTCTTCCAGAAATGATGTCCCCCACATAGGCTGCTATGAAAATCAAGCATAATTCTTTGGGCCTCCTGTGGATCCAGACATCTCATAAGCACTCCTAGGGGGTCTTTCCAATATAATACTTGGTCAATAAGGCAATATCTGATTTATTTGAGTTTTAAATCTCTTGACTTGCTCTTTCCCATTCCATCAGAAGGTTTTAATTCTTGCAGAAAATATATAATGTCCCCATACCAGGTGCATCCTGATAATGGTAAGCTGTCCTAAGAGCCTTTGTGAGTCAAATCAACCTACAGATAAATAGAGTAATCATTAATGAAGTTAACCCCCTAGGATTTACAATTGGATTCAACCAATAGCTTGGCTAAAACTTGACCTTTAACTAGCTTGGTAGGTTTTATTTCTAGATCAAACTCAAGGATTTTGGCAATCCATTTGCTCCTCTTTCCATATATGTCAAGTTGAAAAGTAATGTCCTTCACAGAAGTTGAAGGAACATATGCAATGATCTTTGAGTGCAAGACATAGATTCTGAAAGCTTTGAGATCTTTCACCAAGGCATAAGCCTACTTTTCCATAATGTCATACCTGATCTTAGCGTCACTTAGGGATTTGCTGAAAAAGGAGATAGGCTTACCAAACCCTGCATCATTCTTCTGTAGTAGAACAACAGCCACTGTATCAAAGGAAGTGAAATAAAAGATCAATAAGTCCTTGGAATAATCAGGACTAATAAGAACAGGTGCCTCAGTCAATGCCTTTTTGATTTGGTCAAAGGATTCCCTGGGTTCAACAATCCATTTTACTTCATTCCCCTTCCTGAGCATGGCTGTAATATGCTTCACCAACTCAACAAAATTTGAAACAAACCTCCTTAGAAAGTTAATCTTCCCTAGGAAAGACTAAACCTGCTTTCTGGACCTTGGGAGTGATAAGGCTTGGATCGCCTCCACCCTGTTGGGATCAATTCTCACTCCCTCAGAATATACTATATCCTCCAACAACTTTCCGTCTGTCATGGAAAACAAAGAGTTTTTGGGATTTAAGGAAAGACCAAACCTTCTGCACTTCAAGAAGACCTTCTTCAGATGACAACAATGTTCTTTATCAGATTTGGAAATGCCTGTTATGTCATCTAGATAGATCACCACAAAATGATCCTTCTCCCCAATGAAAGCTATGTCCATGGACCACTGAAATGTTGCCCCTACATTCATCAATCCAAGGGGAATTTTGGCATACATAAATGTACCCCAAGGAGTGGTGAAGGCTGTTTTTTCTCTGTCCTCAGGAAGGGCTGATATTTTATTGTAGCTAGAAAATCCATCAATCATGGATATCCTTGATGCACCAGTTACCCTTTGTAAGATATGCTCCATGTTTGGTAAGTGCTAATTGTCCTTCTTTGAGCTCCTATTCATATTTCTGAAATCGACACAAATCTGATTTCTCCACTTTTCTTTCTCACCAGGACCAGATTGGCCACCCATTCAAAATATCTCAAAGGGACTATGATTTGGGCATCCAACAACTTCTTTACTTCTCTCTCCATGGTAGGAAGCAACATAGGATTGATCTGTCTTAGCTTCTGCCTAAATGGCTTGGCCTCCTTTTTCAAGGGAATCTTATGCTCAATGAAAACTGTGTCATAAGTCTTGAGGTCTTCATAGGTCCAAGCAAAAACATCAGCGAATTCCATCAATAGTTTAACATACTCATCCCTCTGCTCTCTTGTCAAGTTGCTTGACAACCTGAAAAACTTTGGCTCCTCCTCTGTGCCGATGTTACACTCAGCTGTATCGACATTATATTTTGAGATTTGGCCCTTTACCGCTACATCATTTCTATCAAAAATCCTTTCGAAAGGAACCAATCCCTTTGGAATGTGATTTCTAGGCAGATGAACAATATGATGATCAACAATCTTGTTCAGAACATCATTTGTATAAGGGTTAGCTTCAAAAGCAGGGGCTTGATCAATGTGCAATGCTGAAAACTCCTCAACAGTCTCTAGGAATCTTTTGTTTTCAAGATCATCCTTAAAAGCCTTCCAATGCTTGACATTGTCAGGTATGGAGGGCCTGTATCTTACTTCTGTATCATACCTGATCTTAGGTGGAAGAGGGACTATGAAATTTCTCGCTGAAGTAGCTAGGGAATCAACCACAGTTGTTGCACCTCTTTTGTCACCTAAATGAGTAAAACACAGTTGCTTACAAGCTTAGTTGGGTTAGGTAAGCAAGACATCTGTAAGGGAAAGGGTTAGAAAAATAAACATAAAATATTAAGCTAAGAATTAAACTAGGAAAGGAAAGAACAACTAAACTATTGAGCACAAGGACATAAGAACAAGAAACAAACAAGACTCATGTCACCAATGGAAAGGATTGTATTAGTGAAAATAAAACATCGAGAAGAAAGGGGACTTTGGGTCCCTTCTTCCTCCAAGGGAGGGCTCTTGAACCACCAAGATTAAGCTCTTCTTACAACTTGAAAAATTGAAAGAAATGGTGAAAGAATCCCAAGCTAACCCACTCAAAAGGTGATGTGGATTGCCTAAATGGAATGGTGCTAGTATGCTCTTGATGAGAAAAGAGGATTCCCCAGGAGAGTAGTAGCATCATAACCTTGCAAATGAATTCCTTGAAAATGTAGTGCACCCATGGCCTTGTTTTATAGCACCACTTTGAGGTATTGTGAAACCAGATTTTAGTGTGAAAAGGGGCTATTTAGGGAACCTTTAGGTCTTTGAATAGCCAGCCACTCGGATCCAACCGATATTTTGATGTCAAATCGACTTGGAAGCTGAACCAGAAGTGGGTGGGAGGCCGACCAACCTCATAAATGTGTCGTTATCAGGTGTGCGTGGCTTTTAGCATCCACAGTCGTGCATCGGGTGCATGTGCACTTTTCTTGTGTTTCTGGATGGCGCATGTGCGCGTACGCCCTGTGTAGTCATAACGCATCTTGATTTTATAACTAGTTGTATAGTTTTGGACCTTTTGGAAATTCTTTTTTGGTAATTTTGGTCCATGGGTGGACTCATAGCTGTTTTGAAGATGTTGGATTCCTGTAACCATTTGCGGACAAAATTTCAGTATTAACAGATGCCCCATGATGGATGAGGTTAGGAGCATATGGATAGTTGCAATTCATCAATGTTTCTTCTACTAAGAGTATCGTTGTAAGAAAGAGCGATAGTGAGAGTATCAAGAGTGACCCGTTTGAAGGTGAAGGGAACTTGTAGGACCCAACCTTTCACAAGGTGTGTAAAATAAATTGTGTACAAATGAGGCAAACATGCCCCATGCTCGTGTCATGTAACTCAAAAAAAAGGGTGTTGTATAGTAACTAAAACTATGTGTTGATGTAGACAACTGTAGCACCCTCAGGGGTGGTTTTGATAAAGGCAGAGGAAAATTCTAATGAGGAACATACTCTGAATAGTAGGCAATGACACATGTAAGAAGTATCACAGATTCTGTTGGCGTTGAGAGCCCAACAAAGTTCAGAGGTCTTCGGAAAATATAAGAAACAACTGCAATAGTCGCAAATTAAGACCCATCGTAACATGAGAAAGTGTTGAAGTCGAATGTTATGGGGGTCAATGACAATAGGGAGCACTTATGGGTCTCTCTGTGTCGTCCGAGACTTCTCATTGTAAAAGTAATGAGAGTCAAGATACTATCACCCTTCTGGAAAGTGTGCTAATGTCGACAAAAAGGGAGATGCGACTCCAAGAAGAAAAGGGCTTCGTGAAATCCACTAGGTGAGGTTGGGAACTGAGGAGGTACATGGACGAAGTCAAGCTGTGTGGAGGCTCAAGACTACCCTTGGTTGGGGATATATGCGAAGTTTAAGTGGCTGCAACTGTTGAATGAGGTCGAGTGTCAGGGGGGGACAACAAGACATGGGATAAGTGTGCCAGAGGAGGGACAAATTGAACAATTTCTGAGAGAAGAGGTAGGTGGCCTGTGGGAAACTAGGGGTTTATGGATGATGTCAATAGGAGTAGGTGATAAGGAATGCCCCAACCAAGGGTGACATGGGTTGCATTTTCCAAGAAGGTCGCCAAAAGTGACGACAAAAAAATGCTGGAAACAACGGATTAATTACAAAAATAATTAAAAAATCAGTGGGGATAATAATGCAGATACAGAAATGGGTCCCCCAGTGTAATATGGCTTGACCTGAGGATGGTGCAAGTTGGTGTAAAAAACAAGTGGAGGGTTGGGGCCCCATAGGCGGGTTTCTGTAGTAGGGAAATGTATGGAGGGAAGGTGGCCTGTGGGAAACTAGGGGTTTATGGATGATGTCAATAGGAGTAGGTGATAAGGAATGCCCCAACCAAGGGTGACATGGGTTGCATTTTCCAAGAAGGTCGCCAAAAGTGACGACAAAAAAATGCTGGAAACAACGGATTAATTACAAAAATAATTAAAAAATCAGTGGGGATAATAATGCAGATACAGAAATGGGTCCCCCAGTGTAATATGGCTTGACCTGAGGATGGTGCAAGTTGGTGTAAAAAACAAGTGGAGGGTTGGGGCCCCATAGGCGGGTTTCTGTAGTAGGGAAATGTATGGAGGGAAATATGAAGATGGGAAAACCAACGGTGAATGAAATGGATGGTAAATGATGTTGCGGGAGTGCAGTCAAAATAATCCATGAGGAAGTTCCCTAGGAGTCCATTGGGTAGGCTAGAAAAATGAGGAGAAGGAATATGTGGCTGATTCGCGACATGATGTAAGACTATCAGGACTCCCCTCCCTAAAGGTTGAAAATAACACGAGTGTCAAAGTGCCAAGGGGGATATGAATGGGACAACTCATGTGGGGGAGAGTGCTACCGGGTTATAGTACCCAAAATGTAGTGGAGGTGACAGTACTGCAGAGCCAGATATAGGGACCCTAAAGGCAAATTTCAGAGGGTGTGACTGGAGATGCAATTTAGATTCAGAGGGAATGATTACATGCCAGTGTTGATTATATACCTAAAGGCGTCACGCTGGTGTGTGATGACCAAGTACCTGCACACTTGACAGCCAAATACCTGACGTGAACAATATCTGAATATAATTGATCATATAATCATTTATTTGATAATTTTGAACATGAGCATGCATACCTGGGCGGGGTATGAAAAAATAGCTCCCCGGGGACTAAGGATGAAAAATGGCCCGGGGACTGTCTGGATGTAGAGGACTAGGTACTAATCCCGTGGCTGAAGATAGATAAAAAAACAGACACCCGGAGCTCCCGGAATGGGG
>JASDQU010302114.1:646-10751 GCA_032191745.1 Picea mariana | reverse complement strand
TGTAGATTCAGTATCCTTTTTGTAACAACTTTCTTGTGCTCATCAAATTATGTTTTAGACCAAAAACATAAGAAACATCAGGCATAACTTTTTGCTCTCCTTGTTTAGTTAAAATGTTTATATTTCATTTACCTAAGATAGTGACTTGGATATATGTTCCAATTGTAACTTTAGTTTGGAATGACTTATCCAAACTAGAAAACAATTATATGTTTCCTGTCATGTGGTTACCTCAACCTGAATCTAGATACCATATGTCACAAGGAATTTCTTGAGCAGCATTGCATTCAACTGGTGAGACTATAGGAATTTCTTCAGCGTGCGCCATAAACATATGGCTTGAGGGACTATTTGCATTGTTTGACTAATCTTGTCCTTGCTTGTTCTGATTATACTGTCTCTTTTTTCACTCATATGCATAATGCACATACCTTTTATAGTAATAGCACTGAATATTTGATTTGTCAGTTCTCTGACTACTTGAGTGACTCATATTTGGGTTTTGACCTCATCCACAAGTGTTTCTAAGACTTCTACTGCATCCACCTCTAACAAAAYGTCTTCCTCTACCTCTAGAGTTATCTCTCGCCCTTCCTCTCCCACAACTTATAGATGACTATGTGGAAAATGCATTCTCTAATAACATGTTTGACCTATTCAATATATGTTCATRATTGATGAGGGAAGCTTGTAGTTCATCTAAACTAAATTGACTCARGTATTTTCTCTCTTCTACAGTCACAACAAGGGTGTAAAATGAATCTATTGAATCTGTGTCTTTCATTGACAGRGCTTCAAAATCTCTTCGCAGAATTTGTAGTTTTGAAGTCTTGAATTTTTCCATACCTTGATAAGAAGTTTGTAATATGTCTCATGCTTCCTTGGTTTTCTTTTCTGATTCAACTCTTGTGAGTATGCTCTCATGCATGGCTTGATGTATGTAAAACATCGCCTTTCCATCCTTCTTCCTTTGATCTTTCAAGGAATCCTTATCAGCTTGTGTGAGGGCATTGTATGTTTCTTGATATGATGGTTCCACATAACCATTCTCTACTACTTTCCATACATCTCGACCTTGAAATAACGCCTTCATGGTAAAGGACCACAACTCATAATTTTTTCTTGTAAAAGTGGGAGGTTTCATATTTGAACTAGAGGCCATATTTTCACTTTACAACATAGTTGCTTCTCTGATTAACATGTTCTGATCAACCTGCTCTGATACGATATATCAGATATACAATGCACAAACAAATTCTGAGAAGTGCAGTTGCAAACACTGTGCACCACAAAAATTCCTTCACTGAACTCTCAGGACTTACCGCACAATGCATAAAATGCACAATTTACTGCACGTTGTGATAAAACAGTTAATGAATCAATTTATTCACACTCTATTAATCTTTAACACTTGATGTCATAAACACAACAGAAGCTTAGAAATACACATGAAATTGATAACACACAAAATACTTGATATATAACAAACTTTGGCGATGTGTGCTAATACATAATACAATATTGTTTTGAGCTCCGACTCCAATGACTTCTGAACAAACTTTTGCAACTTACAAACACACACACAGAGATTGAGCTCTCAACCTTCTTTGGCTACCTTTAGCTGTTGTTGCTTCTTCTCATGAATATAATTTGTTTTTTCTGTCTCTCTGCATATCAATGAACTAAAGACTCAAACATATATAGATAATATTGAGACTTCCTATAGAAGCAACACTGACTCAAGTAATAATTACAACAATAAATTTTGATTGAATTTTATTTACTTAACTAGACTCTAGAAAGATTAAGATCAACTTCAATAAATAAGATCCCTTACTTAAGTGGACTCAAGAAAGATTAATATCGGCTTCAATAAATAAGGACCCTTCTTGTCTACTGACAAAACTAAGTTTGTGTAAACCTAAGTGTAAACTAAATGAAGTGTAGTTGCACACTAATAAAAAAATCGACGGATACTTGAAGCTCACGCACTTATAATTATGCCGATAGGAATCCCTCGAATTGGAATTGATGGATTAATCATCCTTTTAATTACAAAATTTATTTTGATGGCCATAAGTTGAAGATGTTGTCATATTCTTCGTCTTACATCCAAATCAATGAATAAGATCACCAAAACTAAGTCCCTTGTATTTATTAAATCGTACGTTCATCATGTTTACTTTTTCACTTTTACTAAACATGATTAAAAAATTACTACGATGAGTTATCAATTTCCACATAACATAATTTAGAAAATACAAACAAAGATTACTTCAATTCTAATATTTACCTCTTCATTTACCTTTTAATTTAACAGTTACCTCTTTAGTTTTAACATTTACCTATGGTACGTGGTCTGTCCTTACATTTTACCACCTCCCATATCGACGAGTGGCCTGACTGCCTCCTTTTGTAACATTTTACCACCTCCCATATCGACGAGTGGCCTGACTGCCTCCTTTTGTAACAGATTATTCATTACCTCTTCCCTCTCGTATGTGGCGGCTTGTCATTTATCTCTTCCTTGGCCTGTCATTTAATTACTTGTGTGGTTTGGTCATTTAATTATTTTTGTGGTTATCTATTTATGTCCACTCCCAAGATTAGTCGTTTCACTTAAACTGTGTTTGAAATTCATAAATGAAATTCATTGCATAACCTCGATCACTAGATAACTGCATATATAGCATGTTCCTTGATCGATGTTGTTTCTCTAGATCGCTCATCCATTTTGAACCTGATACTATCGTTCGTGCATTTTTAACCTGCTATATATAAAACTTGGTGTATAAATCAGAATTGGATTGTTGCATAGCTGAATCCACCGCATCAAAGGACGTTTGGATAAATTTATAACTTCTTCAACAATCTCTATGGTCTTCTCCTAATTAGGCCAACTTTTTAATGTACATATGATTATTTGACAAATTTGGAATCCAAATAACATAAACATCTAGATATAGGTTAAATTGTTATTGGGAGATTTAGTGTGTTGATACTTGAGTTATCATCTTCAATGTATACTTGAGTTAACATCTTGAATATAGGTTTTTTATTTCGGTCCTTGATTATATACATAGATATATATAATCTATTATAATTAACTATTCCCTTTCCTTGAAAGATTATCCATATTATCAAGTCGTTAGGACTTTGTCTCATCTCTCATGCAATCGTCCATTAAAGTTGGATCTCAGTAATCAATTGCTCATGTCACTCTGTAATGTGTAGTGTATAGTGCATAATTTGACCAAGTTTTCCAAGTTATCACAATCATATTCGCTTATTTATAAAACTAAAATGATATGTAATTTAAGTTTTCAGAGTTATCACAATCATATTCACTTATTTATAAAACTAAAATTATATGTAATTTATGTGTCCATATTTTTTTTAAGTGCATTTCTTTGAACCTGTATATTATTAATAACTATATTGGAAAGTAGAAAGAAATATGTGAAGGAAGGTAAGGGCTAAGTCACTTAAACTGATTGTGCCACAATATTTAAATAAAATGCATGCAAAGTTGAGTTATTCTTTAGGGTACTCCCTTCATTGTCAACCTAAAATGTTAATCTTCAAAGTGCACTGTGAGTGTAGAGTATCTAATTAGGGGTGAACAATCATCAAAATATCAAAATAATTTAACCACTATGCACATTAGTTAGACGATCTACCCTTTGCATCACAATTGAAAGGAGTCCTCCTATTATCAATAATATCAACTACTTTATTATCAATAATATTAGAGTTTATTAATGCATTTTTTGTAAATTTTATTTTTACATTATTCGTTACAAGTCTTTTCTCATAAATTTGAACCCTAAACTAAAACCTAAACCTAACCTTAAATACTAACATTGACCATTTATTAACATTAATATTTTATCCTCATATATTAATAATCTTAATCCTCAAAATAATATTATTAATAATCTTAAAAGTAAATTAATATTATTAATGTTTAAATGTAATATATTATTAATGTTTAAAACTAATGTAACATTGATGTTAAAAAATAATGTTATATGATTAATGTATTAATTTTATAATGTGCTAATACTCTATTAATGTAAAAGGCATTAATAGCAATGAATAAATATAGTAATCTAGCAATAAAGTAATAAATAAATATAGAATAATGTAACAATAACATATTAATAACAATGAATAAATATAGTAATCTAGCAATAACTATAGAATAATATAGTAGTAGTAGGTTTAATAAATTTATAAAGTATAATTTATTAAAGTTTTACAATAAATAAAGTTTAATAATTAATATTTTAAACTTTAAAAAACTATGTTTAATAAATTTAATCAATTTTTAAAGTTTTGTAGATTTAATTGGATAGCTAAAATAATATAATTGAGAGAGAATAATTAAATTTCAAACTAATGTTTTTGACAAAAAATTGGAAACTTTGCAGTTTTGTGTGGAGAGATTTTTGGAATGAGTGTTAATAAGTTAAATATCCTTCCTTAACCCTAAAACCTAAATGTCTCCCCTACAACTTTAATTATTTATTTTGTAAATGTGTCCATCCCATGCATGCTAATAAATATCTGATCATTTATTAACATTAATATATAATCGTCATATTATTAAAAATCCTCATAATAATATTATTAATGTATCAATGTAATATTATTATTTTTAAAACTAATGTAATAATATAATATTGTGCTAATGTACTACTACTAATGTAAAATATATTAATTGTAATGCATACATATAGTAATAGAATAATAAATATAGTAATGATATAGGAAGGAATAAATAAATATATAATAATATATTAATAGTAGATATTATTATTTGTTCAATAATTTAATAATTGGATCTAATAATTTTTGACAATTTAAAATAAAATAATTAAACCTTTTCAAGAGCAGCATGCTCTGATTCCACTGATCCGGATGATTTTTGGCACGAAATGAGAGCGGAGATATAATAAAGAAATATACAGAGATAACTCGGATATCAAATATTATAAAATAAATGTATCATAGATGCAACCATAAACACAGATATATATTAATACACAATTTTCTATTAATGAGCAAAAATGTACAAACACTGTAAAGTACAGAGTGAAAGACTCACTAGAATGGTGGCAACTTATCTCTAAAAAGATATGTGACGACTACTCGCATCCATGAGAAGATGATTTTACAATGAAGCTCCAAATGCCTTTTTATTACAAAGAAAATCCAAAACCCTAACCCCAGAAAATGAAAAGCCAATAGTTTTGTGGACCTCGTTTTGGGTAGTTTGGTGTATCAACTTCCCGGGGGTTTTGTGGACCTCGTTTTGGGTAGTTTGGTGTATCAACTTTCCGGGGGCGTAACTTTGGCATACGATCTCCATTTGGGGCGCATGATAGCTCGTTTGAAAGGTATCGTCGAGGAGATTCATTTTGGGGGCTCAATCAAAGCCTTCAACTATCATTGAGAATCTTGATCCTGAAAAACCTTCATTTAGGCCCTCAAAATGGCCCCAAAAGTTAAAAACTATTAAAAATAGTAAATTGTCAAAATTGTCAGAAAACTATTTTAAGCCAGTTGGAAAAGGTGGGTGACCACCGATATCCACCTAAATCATATTCCTTTACCAATTCTTACCAAAATTTGAATTTCCATATGGAAACTTTCCCAAAGCTTATTGTTTTTTGCCTCTTCCCAAGAACGAACTTCTACAACATGTCATATATCCAATTTGCAAATATGATTCTAAACATTTTACTGTATGCACACCAAGATATCTCCCCTATCTCTGCAAAATCTCAAGGTCTGAAACATCCAAGAAAATAAGTTATAGCAAAAGGCATATCTTTGAAAGTATAGTGAACTAGCATTTGAATTTTTTACTACATGAACACCAATATCTCTCCTTTGCAAAATCGCAGGTTCTAAAACATCCCATAAAATCATTTATAGAGAAAGTTCCAAGATGGCCTCTTTGAAACTGATTTCAAAAGCATTCTAGAACCCTAAATTCCACAGAGCATGTCTCTGAAAGTATAATGAACCAGTATATTATGTTTTTAACACATGTACACCAAGATATTGCCTATGTCTCTGCAAAATATCACGGTCTGAAACATCCCATAAAATAAGTTATAGAAAAAGTGCCTAGCTGACCAATTTCAAACTGATTTCGAGAGCATTTAGGAACTCTAACTTTCACATAGAATATCTCCAAAACTATAGTGAATCAACATTTGATATTTCTACCACAAGTACATGAGGATTTCTCCTCCATCTCTTCCAAATCATAAAGTTTGAAACATTCTAGAAACAATTTATCGTGAGATGACCTGGAACTGATTTTGCATTTCAATCTTTGTTAATCCATTTTTTCACACTTACTTTTTCTCAATATTTTATCTTATTGTATTTTTTCATAACCCTTCATGATCATACATGTCCATTGATTAAATAATTAATTCCCAATACCAGGGTTTGAAACCACCATTTCACTTTTTACTTTTTCACATGCACCACATTTTTAATATATATATATATATATATATATATATATATATATATATATATATATTATATATATATATATATTGAAAATGTTGTGTGTATTGTAATGCTAGAATATGACATTCTTCAACATTAATGACAATAATTCCAACATCATATAGTACCTTTGAAGTGTCCAACTATCAAGGAAAGTATGGTGAAAGAAATACCACATTAAATATAGGGTGTATCAAAGGAAGGTTGGAAAAAACAATTCAAACTAATTCTCACTTGCAAAAATGGTGAGTGTAAGAGGGCCTATGAGTCTCTCTTTATGAGTCTCTCTTTCAATTGCTAGTGAAACATGGTGATATTGTAAGCCCCATATGCATCTTGAGAGGGCCTATATGCTAGTGAAACCATCATGCCACCAACCAAAAAATTGTTTGGAACTTAATGTTGATTGTGTCGTTGTTTATACTTGTCATCGGTTTTTGCAAAACAAAATGGAGTTGTGAAGAAAACATAGCAATTGCTCAACACATCATTTGCAAGAATTGAACCTAGGTGGAGAGGATAATAACCATTCCTCTTAACCACCCAAAGTAAACCCAGTTGACTTGAATTATATATATCATATTTTACTTTAAGTAAAACAAATTCTTAAAAATGAAAAAAATTTAACTATACAATCTCTTTAACATTAAGATGGATATACATTCATATGACTTACTGTAATAAAAATTTTGAAAAAATGAAAATTAACTGCCAAAGCAATTCCAAACCAAAAAACAATCATGCTGGTTTAGGATATATGGAATATAAACCAAGATATTATAGAATTGAAGTAACATGCTATACAAGTTCAAATCCTTAGGGGTAGGGTAGGTATGACTTTGGGGTCCCTTGTTTAGTCTCATACATCAATTTGGTCTTTTTGTAACTATCACAGGAATCCATTGACCATAATCGAAAAAAGTGACCAAAAAAAGGTAAAAAACTACATTTAGTAGTATGAAATTGTCCCACAAACAAGGAGTCTCATACACCAATTTGGTCTTTTTGTAACTATCACAGGAATCCATTAACCATAGTCCAAAAAAGTGACCAAATAAGGGTAAAAACTACATTTAGTAGTATGGAAATGCTGACCTGAAACGGGAAACACATTATATTGTACAGTATCATTTAAAAATAGGAAGGGATGGATCTTCAGCGCCCCCCATGTGATCTAATTCAAACTAACAGTTTAAATTTACTGAATTTAAGAACCATTAATATATAGAAGTCGAGAGGACCTCCCTGTGTTATGTGATCTAATTCAAACTAACAGTTTAGATTTACTGAATTTAAGAACCATTAATATAAAGTGTGTGATTGGGATTGAAATCAATGTTAGGTAAACCAATATTACATTCATCAAAATGTTATATATAAAAAACCATTTTCAATATTAACTTGTCATTAACAACTTTATACCAATCAGTACTAGTTCTTACTGTAGATTTGTAGATTTCTTGTAGATTTTTAGATTTCCTTTACTCTTTTAGGATTCATCATCCAAAATAGGAAATCATATAATCTTTTCATAATGCAACGCATGCAAATCTTTGATTTACAGATAATTCACAGCGTTTGTTGGCCTCAAAATAAATAGTTATGGTATACATAACTAGCCAGTGAACTGTTTGTAAATCAAAGAGTTGAATGCCCTGCACTGTGACAAGATTATATATATGTGTGGGGGGAATCAAAACTTGATACACATCTTCCGAGCGTTTGTGTGAAACTATTTGAAATAGTTGAATCTGCACGAGAAGGCGGCAGCAGCAGCAGCCATGGAAGAGAAAACAATTTCATTCATACTTCTTGCATTGCTATTATCATTCATAGGTTCAGCTATGGGCGCTAAAAAGGCAAGAACAAATATCTGGCATTCTATGTTAGTTTTATATGCAGAGTGTTCTTTATAGATGATGAATGCTGCTTTAGTTTTTATTTTGAATTTAATTTATTCAGAGGCCTCATAATGAAGACTTATGATAACTGTAACTTGAAATTTGATTGAATTAGATAATGAAATTGATCAAGCTTAAGAATGATGTTGCATTTGACTGTTTGAATCCGATCTGTCATGCCTATCGATATCAAACACTTTGACTTTCAAAAGTAATCTATTTTATTAATGGCGTTAGTAGACCTTTTAGCTTGAGTTTTAATTTTAGGATGGTATTCTTAATTTTTTTTATATATCGAAATCTTTCTTTTTATTTGTTGGAATTGGTAAATCATTGTTTTGCCTATTGCAGTCTTATGTGGTGTACTTGGGAGGACAACATGATGAGAATCTAGGACACCAAGTGGTAGCTGATTCTCATCATGAGCTTCTAGCATCAGTATTAGGAAGGTAATATTGCATGAATCAATCCATGGATGGATGGAATAATTCGTTACAGTATATTGCAAAATGTCCAATGATATGCAATTCTGTTGATCTGTATTTATTTGTGATGAAAACTTTTATATATAAAAGATTTTAGAGAGTATGGTGGATTAGTTGAGTGATTGAGTACTATATAGAAGATTTAGGAGTTGATCTGAATAAAATATATGTATCATTGATTCCGATTCTTCCCTTATGAAAATATGCAGCAAGGAGTCGGCCAATGATGCTATCTTCTACTCATACACCAGAAGCATGAATGGTTTTGCTGCTACTCTTGAAGAAGAAGCAGCTCTTGCTCTCTCAGGTGAAATACTTATCACTAAACCATAAATTCTCACTCAATGAATGAATGGACAGCTGGTAGATACCGAAAATTTTAAATGTTTTATAATTGAATCGATGCTGTTGTTGTTGCTGTTGTCAGAACACCCGCACGTATTATCTGTATTTGTTAGCCAAGCAAGAAGACTGCATACAACTCGTTCATGGGGATTCCTTGGCCTAGAAGAAGCTGCGGGAGAATCTGAGAATGAAAATATTCCTAGGCAATCGCTATGGAGATCAGCAAAATTTGGGAAGGATGTTATCGTTGCTCACCTGGATACTGGTAGCTTCCTAATCGGTAGCCTTGAAAATAGTTCAGTATGTGCTTAATAAGATTTGTTTCCGGGAAGACGGTCAATTAATTTTATTAATGATAACAAAATTACAATAGTAGATACGGAGAGGAGCACCTCTTAAATACCTTATGCAAATAACATACATCAGTAAGTCTGTTCAGCAAAAACTGTCATGCTGAAAAGCAATTCTATAGGCAGCCATGCCCCAAAAAATTTCATCACCTGTGCTCTACATAAATATAGAAACAGATCCCCAAAGAGTCCATAAGATTTACCAGTGTTCAGATCGTTACAACAAAATGATTTATTCAAAATCTCTAGTACAACTACGAAATTAAAATTAGGGTTCATAAAAGTTGTCCTTAATGGAACCCAAGGATTTCCCAGGTTCCTTCTTGCTGTTCCAAGCCTTCTTTGGACAGTCCGTCAGCTTCAGTGTAGACAATCTGTTAGCTTCAGTGTTTCTGTCTCTGTCTACATGTGGAAAGGAGATGTGAGAGATGCTGATTGCAAATTCTTGAAGTACTGAAATAATGGCTGAAGTAAGAGGGAATCGCCCAGA
>JASDQU010302113.1:3455-13876 GCA_032191745.1 Picea mariana | reverse complement strand
CCATACCCTGTTGTTATACCTCCACCCATCAGTGGACCACCACCGGCACCTCCCATACATCCACCTATTCCCACAAACAGTGGTACTCCCTCAACATCAGCTTATAGTACTAGTGAAAGCACTACACCTTCCTATGTACCTTATGGATTGGTACCACCACAAAATCCATACTTCCCATTTCCTGGCCCTCCACAACCCATGGCTCCCCCACACCCACATGTGGAGGTAAATTTTGTTCAACCTTCTGCTGCTCATCAATACCAAAGTTTTAAACAGTTGAATACAGCCAACCCAACTCATCCATCGAACAATGCCAAGAAGAAAGTATGGAACAGGAATAACAACAACCTAGGTCAAGGCAGGAATCAACCCCCACAACACCAACCCATTGGGGGAAACCAGAACCAAGGGAACCACAACCCCCAAGGGGGAAATAATAACAAACGCCAAGGGAGAAATAATGTTAAAACCATCTTCCCTTGTGTCCTTTGTGGAGAGTTTGATCATTACACTCACCATTGCCCCCAGATCGCTGATTTCAAATGGTTGAAGGACTCTGGTAGTCTTCCCCATTCTCCTGCACAACCGACCCCTCAGCAGGCACCACAACAATACATGCAACAACCCCCTCCCACTGTGCTGCAAAATCCTATTCCACATCAAGGTGTGATAAAAACCCAACAGGACACACAACATCCCCCACCTCAAGGGGGACAATACCCCAACCCTAACAACCCAACAGAGCTTACAATTCTCCTCACTAGTGAGGAAGAAATCCTTTTGCAAACACGTAATCGTCAGTATCATACACCAGCTGAGTTTACTCTCACTCCAGAGACAAACCCAACACCAAAGGGACCCCCGCTGGTGATTCCTTGCCCTTCCGCCGAACCACCACTATGCATCCCTCGCATTCCCTTTCGTAGGAATGTCCACAACCCACAGGCTAGGGCAGCTCATAACTATATCTTGGTAGATGACTTAGCGCAATCCCCGGCTGCCATGTCAGTCTTGGAAGTCCTCCAGACTTGTCCTACGCAGCGTCAATCACTACTTTCCACCTTGGGGGCAATCGACCCCACAGATACTCAACTCATCACCTTTGATCTTGATAGCAGAGAACCTCGTCTTCCTGCCTTGATCGCTTTTCAAATACCAGTAAAAATACGAAACATCACAGTTCATCGGTGTATCATCGATGAAGGTGCATCTACGTGCATCATGTCCAAAACAGTATGGAAAAAACTTGGTTCCTTGGAACTCATACCCTCTGCCATCACATTATGAGCTTATGATGAATGACCATCCTCTCCTGAAGGGCTCTTCCAAAATGTCCCCGTTGAACTCGGGGGCAAGACTATTCTCATTGATATCGAAGTTATCGACACTCCGCTCGATTATAATATATTGTTCGGTCGTAGCTACATGTATGCTATGAAGGCAGTGGCATCCTCTATCTTTCAGACAATGATGTTCCCCCACAATGGGAAGATCGTGATCATCGACCAAGTCTCACATTATGAGCCTAACCGATCTGCCAATCTCGATAACATTCTTCCTCTCATCCAAACAACCCAAGACACATATCCACTTGTCGAGATGGGTCCTGGAATTTTTAAAGATCTATCCTTGTTAGGGAAATACCATGGAGCACCACCACTCCTTCATCCTGCTAATCAAGTATGCGTCATATCATCTAACAGAACTCACAAAGAGGATGCTCTTCCCTCTCAGGAGGCTTCAGTCATTCCTGACGTCTCAATAGTCGCAGAACCACTCCCGCCGGAGCCTCCTATGCACTCATCGACCTCAACAGTCCACGAATCCACATCCCCTCAAGGGAATAATCCCATCGGGGAGACACTCCCCCAACCCCTCACCCAGATTCCCTTCTTCTACCCTCCCCCAGGTATTGAAGCTTTTTAGGTAACCGCAATGCTCACACTACCGAATATGGTGTTAGCAATCCCAGTTTGGTATTTACACCCACCAGAGATGGTCCCTCGACCATCCCTTCCCCCACAAGAAGGACTTCCCATGNGGGGGCAGGAGAAACAAGAAAGAGCCCACTTCTCCACTTTCTCCACGCATCCCACCACCTTACACACTATGTGAGAAAGAGGGCCACCAAACAAACAATTTTCCATCACTACCTGAATTACGGAATTTGATCCCCCTCAATCAAACTCCCACAACACCCGCCACTACTGCTAATCCCACCAATACCACCAACCCCTCCAATAGTAAAGGGTTGAGGACCAAATATGCTTGTGCTATATGTTCATAGTATGGCCATTACACCCATCATTTCCCAGCATTGCTGCACTTTCGACAGACATTAGCAGATGTACGCCAGAACTTCCAGAACAATCCACGCCCTGCTACGTCCTCTTCAAATATCACTAACATTCGCTATGTCACCACTTCAGTCAGTGAACGTATGAGATGCCCTTGCTCTCTCTGCGATTCATTAGCTCATTTTACATACCAGTGTCCTATGACCCTTGAATACCAGCAACGTCAATTTTCCCTGCTTCACCAACCCACAGAGGCGATAATTGAGATCACCTCGTTACTAGAGGATATTCATGTTATTTCTCTCGATCCTGAGGCACTCCCAACGCCTCCATGGTTCTTCAATGACGTCTCTGAGGATTTACCCCGCAACCCCCCCAACTCTCCTTCTCATTCCCCTACAGACACCCTCCACCCAACCACCATGGGTACCCCTCAATACTTCAATATATGGTTCATGTCGAGTGAACCCTCACCATCTCCTAGTCTTTCTCCCTCTGCTTCTCCATTAGGGGGCAACCACACTATCACCAAGCTCACTCCTCATGACCCCTTGTATTCCTGGTGTTTCCAATGCGATGAGGAAATACTTGAAGAGCTAAACCACCCAGACTTGCCCTGGGATGTGCTACATCACCGTGCACTCTTCTCTCCATAGGAAGCCCCCATACCTCCTAACCACAACCCCATTTACACAATCGAAACCAAAGATTTTATCCCATCCGGGCATATCGATTGGTTCAAAAATCCCATTCCTGCCCCTGATGCATTTGAAGAAGGCAACATGGCCAACATTTCCCCCACCATCAAAATGGACATTTCCATTAAAAATGGCATCGTCGAAGAAATTACCATTGGAGCTACTTGCACTCCTAAGGAAATCACATCATATAAAGCCCTCTTCCAGGAATACAGGGATCTTTTTGCCTGGTCATACACAGAAATGCCTAGCCTCGATCCCTCTATTGTCGAACATCACATCGATGCCTGGCCTGACATCACACCAGTTCACCAAAAACAGTGATCGCTACACCCATCCAAAGCTGCGGCTATCAAAGTCGAAATTGACAAATTACGCACTGTCGGGTTTATTTATCCCATCGCTTATACTTCATGGGCTTCCAACCCTGTACCCAATGACAAAAAAAAGGGCACTATCCGCATTTGCACAGACTTTCGCGATCTCAATAACGCATTTCCCAAAGACAACTTTCCAACGCCTTTCATCGATCAAATTATCGACGACTGCGCCGGCCACGAGGCTCTCTCCTTTATGGATGGATCCTCTGGCTATAACCAAATTCAAATCCACCCAGCCGATCAGTATAAAACCACATTCACTACCCCATGGGGTACCTTTGCATATCATGTCATGCCTTTTGGCTTAAAAAATGCCGGCACAACTTTCCAGCGGACGATGACATACATCTTCCATGATCTGGTGAACATCATCCTCGCCTACTTGGATGACCTCACAGCTCGATCCAAGAAATGCACCCAGCATCTCGATGATTTATGCATCATCTTTCAACAGTGTCGTCAGTACAACATCCTAGTGTGTGTTCTACATCACCGTAGGGTGCCTCCTTGGTTTTATTGTTTCCCAAAGTGGTATTACCATGGACCCCCTCAAAGTCCAAGCTATCACTGAAATTCCACCTCCCTGGAATTTATGACAACTTCAGAGTCTATAGGGAAAAGCTAACTTTCTTAGACGCTTTGTTCCCGATTACACCATACGTGCACATGGTTTCCTCTGCTTACTACGTCATGACATCCCTTTTCACTGGGACAACTATGCCCAACATTCATTTGACTATCTTAAAGCAGCGATTTCAAATGCACCTTTAATTAGTGCACCTGAATACAATCACGACTACATCCTCTACATATCTGCATCATCTATATCAGTAGCCAGCGTCCTCGTCCATCTCGGAGATGAAAATCGTGAACACGTCATTTACTACGTTAGTAAGAACCTCTCAAGACCACCCTTGAAGTATAAACATGAAGAGAAACTTGCTCTTGCAGTTGTCCTCGCAATTCATAAACTGCGCCATTACATTCTACTTCGCACCACAAAGGTCATCGCAGATTCCAACCCTATGCAGTACTTGCTCAGCCGTTGACAATTTAATGGAAAATTCGCTCGATGGATCATTATCCTTCAAAAGTACGATGTCGAGTTCTCAACACCCAAGAGTAAGAAGGCCCTCATTCTCGCCGAACTTGTCACGACGCTCCCCTCTGACACCACCAGTGCCCCCGTCAACACTGACTTTCCCGACGAACATCTCTTTTACATCGCTTCAGATGATCCTTGGTATGGAGACCTTCTTTTCTACTTATGAACTCAAAATTTCGGTACCCATCTATCACGAGATGATCGTCGACGTATTCACCATTAGGCCCCCCGCTATCTCCTCATCGGAGACATCCTATACCGACAGGGCATCGACACCATTCTTTGTCGATGCCTGACTATTGATGAGGCTGATAGAGTCTTAAACGACTACCACAACGGCGCATGTGGGGGCCATATTTCGGGTATATCCACTGCTCAAAATATTATCCGAGCTGGTTACTTTTGGCCTACCCTGTTTCATGATTGCATTCATGTCGTGAAACGATGTGAGTAATGTCAGCTCTATGCCAACAAAGCCCGAGCTCCCCCCACTCTTCTTCACCCTGTCATTACTGCCGACCCTTTTTGTAAATGGGGCATCGACTTTATGACTTGTAATCCCCCCTCCAGTAATGGTCACAAATACATTGTTGTCGTCATTGATTACCTCACCAAATGGGCCGAAGCTATGCCCACTTTCAACAACACCGCTGACACTGCAGTGCACTTTTTCTTTAACCATGTCATATCCCATTTTGGAGTACCACTCCAACTTGTTTCCGACCATGGGAAACACTTCAAGAATGAGATCTTCGTCGAACTCTCATCTCGGTTAGGCTTCTCTCACGAGTTTGCCTCACCATATTACCCTCAGTCAAACGGACAGGTCGAGGCAGTTAACAAAGTCCTCAAGACCATGTTACAGTGCACGGTTAATAAACATAAAACCAATTGGCATCATATGTTATTTTCTGTGCTATGGGCTTATCGAACGGCAATGAAGACCGCTACTGGTTTCACACCATTCCATTTATTCCATGGGGTCAAGGAAACTCTTCCCATTGAGTGCGAAATTCTCACCTTATGCACAACAATTGAGCTATTACCTGACACTGCTCCAATGGAGCAGTGCTTGCAGAACTTGGAGTCTTTGGATGAAGATCGTCAATCTTCCTTGCAGACCAGCGAGGCAGCTAAAAAATAATCCAAGGCTACCTTTGATCGCCATGTCAACCTTCGATCATTCCGCGAAGGTGACCTCGTCCTGGCTTATGATATCGCTCATGATACCTTTGGCCACGAAAAATTTGAATCACTTTGGCATGGCCCTTACATCATCCAACATTACCTCACCAAAGGTGCATACATCCTGGCCTCCCCCAAAGGCCTCTCTCTCAAGAAACCTGTCAATGGGTTATATCTCAAGAAATTTTATGCTTAAAAGTAGTCATTCTACTTTAGGTTATTTCTTTTTTTTAGTGTTTTTTAGTCTTTTTCCTCCTCCCCTCTCGTCTAAACTATCCTTTGTGCTATTGACAGATTCTTCCTCCACCATCCTATCACATTGGTTACACCGACGACGCCAGCCGTTGGACACAAAATCTCGCTTCGACTGCTTGGGCTCTCTACACCCCCTCACATGAAATGCTACATTCAAGCGGCATATGTTTGGGGCCAGCCACCAACAACCAAGATGAATACACTGCAGTCCTTAGCCTCTTGGCCGACGCCCAACATCATCATATTCGTCACCTTAGCATCTTCCTCGACTCTCAACTAGTCGTTCTCCAGCTCAACAATGTGTACCGTGTACGCGATCCGTGCCTCTTTCGAAAATACCTGCAGGTTAGGCTATTATCTCGACATTTTGATTCCATTACATTTACACATATTCCAAGACAATTGAATCAAACAACAGATCAAATAGATAACATGGTGTTAGATTGGAATATATCACATCAAGCTACACATACATAAACATATCATGAAAACCTATCACAGCATATATATAGAATGGACGTACTCAACACATCAGCAAAAAACATGTAGACAACATCAGGATCTCAAAATGTGTATACTCATGTATATATAAAGGCCCATCAGGCCATCTAAATGTTTACATACAAACATACATGTATCCATAGGCCAATGCAGCACCTCGGTACAAAAAATGGGCTCACCAGCCTATATACAAAAAAAACAAAGAGGTACATCATACACCACTTAGGGTGCCTCTATCGCACCACCACCTACTCCTCCCTTAGGAGGAGGTGGTGGCCCAACACCACCTACCCCAAGCGGTGGTGGACCACCCATAGGACCCTCCTGCCCCAGCGACATGCGTCCACTCTTCATAGCCGCAAGCACTGCGGCTCGCCGCACTATGGCCCGCCATGGTGGCGGTACCCCTACACATAGCTCCAGGAAAATCTCGTCTTGGATGCACGTCCACATGCCCTCAGGCACATCCTATAGAATCGTCTCCAGACAATGATGTATGTCATCATAATCCACTTCGGTCGCTTCCGGAGGAGCATGTGATGGCCCCACACCAGGATCATCGTACTGGTGCCTCCTCGCTACCCACTCCAGCTCAGCTGGTCGCCCCACAGCACCCTCCCGCCGGTGCCTCTCTCCCTACGGTAATCTCTCCGGCTCTCGATGAGCCGACACTCTCTGCATCTCTACCTCGCGCCCACGAGGTGCCACATCTGCACATACAAAAAACAACAACAAAATAAATAGTATCAGCATCTATATCATATACATATGGACTGATATCTCAAATGACAATATAAATCAAAAACATACCAACATACTAAACATACCTCGATGGTCAAAAACCTCCCCAGGAGGTAGCACCATGTCTGGGTCACCCCGAAAGTCCACCCCAGCATAGGGGTACTGAAGTATCACTTGCGGCATCTGCCACCATATCCGTTCCGCCTCTGCCGAGAAGAAGTAGCCACCTTCTCCACCACCGTGGCGGACCAAAATTGTCGACCACCGCCTCAATCGCAGCTCTCATACCCCCAACATCTCCAACAGAACCCTCAGGCACAACATCGGCACCCTCTCTAAAAACCAGGCCACTAAGATGGACCCGAAAGCAAACTCTCCTCCATCCGTGGACCAACAGTGGTCCAACTGTGCCACCATCCTAGCATGGAGTGTCAGCCCCCAAGCGAACTGCTCACCAGCCACCACTCTCTGCAGCACCAACAGTTGGCCACCACTAATCCACTGGGTCGCAAGTGACCCATATATCTGAAAAATCATCACCACTATACAGCGATGGGCCAGGGAGTCTATCGCACCAATACTCACCATCGTCCCAGACATAAAATCCCGACCTGAGCAATATCTCTGGCCAATATCAGCCAGCGAAATGGTCCTAGGAAACACCAGCTCTACCGGTAGGGGTGTTCCCCGAAAGGGGAGCCCAGTCAGAAAATAAATATCCTCCACCGCAGTGAAGGGGATCTGCTCTCCTCCTATGAGGAAGCAGTGCAGCGCCAGACTCCACATCTGGATAAGAAACTGCAACAAATACTCCTATGCCCATATCAACGGGCACTAAAAAAACTTTAGCAACCCACAGGTTGCCAAAGTCGCACACACGCCAGGCCCCTCAATGGCCATGGCGTCTCACAACTGGGCCCAGTCTCTCTCTCGCCACCGCACTGGCATCGTCACCACGGTCCACCTGCAGACAACACAGAGTCTTCTATCAACTCATGCAACCCTCAACAGCATCAAAAAAGACTCATTTTTTCCCTTCACACTCGCCTCCTAGGCATGGTTTTTATTACCCACAGGTGCGCAAACATGTGCACCTGTTCATTACACAGGCGCGCATATATGCGTGCCTGTTCATTACACAGGTGTGCACATAGGCGCGCCTGTGCACTGCATAGATGCGCATTAGTGCGCACCTATTTGCTTCACAGGCGCACCCCTATGTGCACCTGTTCACCCTACAGATGTGCACAGGTGTGTGCCTGTCACACCCATAGGCGTGCACTGGTGCGCGCCTGTTCAACTCACAGGCACGCCCTTCGGGCGTGCCTTAAATTATCCCTACCGCACACACATGCGCATATATTCTATGTACAGGCATGCACATATGCGCACCTATCACGGAATCACCCGTGCATGTGGGGTCCACACCCCCTAAATACCCCTGTACGGCCCCCCCGTACAAACCCTGCCCAAAAATTGAAAACCTATTTCTATGCAGGATGATCAGACAACTAACCTGATACTCGCAAATCCTCAATTGGATGGTTCGTCCTCCCCGAATCTACAAATCTCCTCTGGAAACTGCTTATCCACTCACTATTGCAGTAGGTAAAAGTGAGGTGGCAATGTGGGCCCTGCAACTATATATAGGCCTTTTTCCAAACTTCCACTCACCATTCTGGGAGCCCAAGGTGTCCATTTTTCAAACCGTCTTTAGCCATGGGATCAGCATCCCGTCACCTACATCACAGTTGTCCCTGGGTCACTTTTCATCCTGAGCCCCCGGGGTGCCTTTTTTCATATCACGGTCAGGTACGCACACGCATTGTCACATTTATCTAATACATGCTCATATCTTTGATTCTCTTAAGATATTGTTTACTTTGGGTATTTGTTTCTCATATGTGTAGGTACTTGCTTCTCATCGTTCGGCATCACCCCTTCACGTATATACCCAACACTAGCATGTAGTCTTTTCTGATGTATCACACTTTCATTTCTAGTCACACCCTCTGATGTTTACCTCTAGGATCTCCATTCCCGGCTCTGTAGTACCCACGCCTCCATTTGCATCATCGGTACTATTACGCGGTAGCATTCTAACCCACATGAGTTGTCCCATTCATAGCACCCTTTGCCACTTTTTTACACTCATGTTGTTCTTCATTACCCTTTAGGGATGGGAGTCCTGATAGTCTTTCATCATGTTGCAAATCAACCACATACTTCTTCTCCTCATTTTGCTAGCTTTCCATATGGACTCCCAGATTATCTCTTTACGGTTCTATTTTTTAGCTGCACCTCTGTAGTATCATGAACCCTTCATTTCATCCACCATCACTTTGCCCATCTACAAACCTATCTTCATTTCACCTACCTCATACAGAAACTCACCAATGGGGCCCCCACCCTTCATCAGGTTTCCAAGAAACTTTTGCCCTCCCTGGGGCACTCATTTCACACTGGGGCACCCATTTCTGTATTTGTACATTTTTTCCCAAAAATTATTCGTTATTTATTGTACAAACACCTTTATTTTCAGCCATTTCATTATCCTTTTTCTTCATCACCGTTGGCGACCTGCTTCCCTCCTTTTGGCCAAACGCAACCCATGTCACCCTTGGTTGGAGCATCACTCATCATCTACCCTAGCCGACATTGTCTACATATTCAGAGTACCCCATAGGTCACTTACCTCTACCCTCTGCAGTTGTTCACTTTGTCCCGCCTCTGGCACAACTCATCCCCAGTCTTATCGTCCCCTTGACACTCGACCTCGTTACACAGTTGCAGCCACTTTTTATCTCATACATCCTCCAACCAAGGGCAGTCTTGAGTCTTCCCACTTTTTGACTTCATCCATGTACCTCTTCCACTTCCTCACCTCAGTATATTCCATGAAGTCCTTTGCTTCTAGGAGTCGCGTTCCCCTTTTGTCGACATCAACACAATTTTTCTAGAAGGGTGACAGTATCTTGATTCTCATTCTCCATTTAATGAGAGATCTTGGATGGCATAGGGTGAAACACCATTGCTCCCTGCTTTCATTGCCCCCCATAACATTCGATGCCAACACTTTCTCATGTTATGGTGGGTCTTACTTTGCGACTATTGCAGTTATTTCTATCATTTGCCGAAGACCTCTGAAATTGGTAGGGCCATCAATGCCCGCATCATCGTTGATACTTATTTCCACGATCATTGCCTATTATTCAGAGTATGTTCCTTTGCAGAATTGTCTTCTACCTTTATCATCACC
>JASDQU010302111.1:0-13839 GCA_032191745.1 Picea mariana | reverse complement strand
GCAGGGACCTGATCCACGGAATTTTTATCTAGGAAAATCCATGGATGGTGCTCTAGCACAGAGGATCAAGGACACCTATGGTGATGTCGATAAGGGGCCACGAGGCTACAAGGTAGATTCTATCTAGAGTGGCACAGTGCACCTCGCCTGTCAGTTGATTGCAGGGAATTTAGTAAGAAAGAACCAACCCACCCAAGTCACTGGCTTTGTAGTCGACCTCGCAGGGAAGTGTGCGGAAGGACTACAGATGAACTGGGTGAAGTACCTGGTGAATCAGTTGGAACTAGACTGCAGAGAAACCAAATATCAAGGTTACGAATTCCATTTTAGTTGGCTTTTGATCCTTATCTCATTCATTGCCTGGGAGATGTCGGAAGGTGCGACCTTCCCCGACATTGAGCCATTTGAGTCGTTGGCCGCGAAGTTCAGTACACTTTGGTATTCCAACGATATGAACAAACATTGGTAGTCAAATGTTGTTTTTCATACTTATTACGATCAGCTAAAGAGATCCATCCAGTCTGAGCCTCGCTTGACTCCCAACACTCTACATTGGTTCTGACCTTTGATGAAGTTAAGCATAGATCGACATTTAATTTATATTACAGTGCACACCGATAAACATAAGAAACAAATTCAGTCGTACTAAAAGCTGACAGAGGAGGACCTGGAGGAGATTACTAAGGAATGGTCCACTGACCTCCTTATCCCCACCAACCCCGCAGAGATATCTGACATCGAGAGCCTAGAAACTGCGCAGGATACACCCAAACCTAGTAGGACAAAGAAGACCAAAGAGGTCCAAGGATTAGATAGTGCATCCATGAAGATTGCTTCCATATCACCAGAGAAAGGAGGTGATGGAAAAGAGTTAGATGAAAAATAAGTCAAACAAAAGTAAGGAGATGAGGTTGATCCCCTGAAGAAGAGGAAGGGTTCGCCTCTAAAACCTTATTTCCGGAAGAAATCGAAAGCCTCCATGACCAAGATGCAAAATGTCCTCACCTCTGATGACTTTGACTTCCTCATAGCAGCCCTGCACAATGCTTTGCTAGAAATAGAAGATAAACAAGAGGCCAAGAAAGAAGCAATGTATGATAGGATTGAAATCGAACTCTAAGGGGTACAATAGGAACTACAGTCTAGTTGCGTAGTCTCCACTGCGCCTCTGCCATTGGGAACACCAGAGCTGGGAGACGAGCCAACCAAACTCCACCGATTAGTTAATACAGTCGAAGCTCACCTTCGATGAGCACAAGAGGAAACAGAACAAGCCACCCAGGATTTGACGCAAGTACAAGGAGTACTTGTAGAACACCGTCGAGCTGCAGAACAGGAAAATATTACCCTCCGAGCGAAGTTCAACGAAGAAAAATCATAGATACAACAAGGAAAATAGTAGTTGCTCGCCAAGCAACTCGAAGTAAAGGAAGCAGTCAAAAAATCACTTCACTCTATGACAGTCTTAGAAATAAATGTTGAAGATCGAGTTACACAGCAAGTAGAGCAACTTGAAGAAGTGATCCAATAGCTACAGTAACTCATCGCAAAATTAGAACTATGCGCAGTGCTCGAGACCCCATAGGATGTGAAGGACCAAAGAGAAGCAACTACCAGGAGCGCAGTTGAGATACTAAAGGCCCTTGCTATGGAATACAAGTAGCTGAGTGATCACAGTGCCATGACGTACGAGTGACTTGCTAAGAGTCCAGAATTAAGAGCACTGGAGTCGCAGCTCCAAGAGGCAAAGTATCAAGCCGAAATGATATAGGCACAGTTGAAGCTCCTGTCAGCTCTGGAAAGAATGAAGAGATCTCAAGAGAAACACACCTCCCAGCAAAAAATTCACGCTATTTAGAGCATATTTATGGAAGTAACTAAGAGATTCCAACCCGTACAAGATAAGGCCTACCAATTGTTCACAAAAGTATAAAGTCGAGGAGAAGAACTAGAGAAGGTTGTTAATGTAGCTGAACAACACTTAGAAGGACCTGTGAATGATGCAGTCATCCAAGAGTTTGATGAACAAGAGGTCATAGCACAACAACAAATCAAAGCATCTCGATCCAAGCTCGAGGCCTTCGAAGCAAAAATTCCTACATCAGAGGGACTTTGGATGAGTCACAGGTGAGTGTTGGGGGCCTGTTGGCCCTCGACCAAGTTTTGAGAGATCCTTGGTCAAGTTTGACCATTTTGGACTTCGACAACTTGTCTAAGGCAAAGTGCAAGATGAAGAAGAGATCGCGGGATCTCAACCCCTTTTTGGGTCTTTTTTTGGGATTTGGGAATATGTAATGGGTATGGGAATGTCGGCCCACGGGTTTACCCATGCTTAGGCCTATTTTGTAATATATAAATAGATGTCTAGGTGATGTAAGGAAATAGGGAAGAGGCATCTATGTGATTTTGTCCTAAGTGAAAGTGTGGCTTGTAAATTCTTTGTGCATACTGTGAGAGACTTGCAAAGCTAAGTGCAAGTGGTTGTAACAGATTATGAAGGGCTTTGTGTTGTAATGCAACGAAGGAGGATCTAGCAAGGTGCGCAGATCTCCTTTCCTATGCAGATTAAGGTTTTTTTGGATCTGTGCATGTATCTGATTGAAGAAGCTAATAAAGAAGAAGAGTTGGTGGATGTAGCCCTAGGGTGGGGGTGAACCATTTATATGTTGTGTTGCTCTGCTTTGTGTGATGTGTTGGTGTACTTATGTGTTATCTTCTAAGTGATTGAGATAGATAGATAGATAGATTTGTTTATACTTTGTGCTTATATTGAATATGGATGTTATATCTAACCTCTATGAACTTGGTTAGTGCTTGAATCTGCCAGATCTAATCTAATTCCTTATGCTAAGTGCTTAGTTACATTATATCTGGGTGAATGTTGCGATGCTTTGTTTTATCTGTGGAGTAGATACTGGTTAAATATTGATGAAGGTTTACTACTGAGTGCTTTGTTAAATACTAGAATCACAGATCTGTGTCCCATATAAGGTTGCAGACATCTGATTCCTACAACCACCCCTTCCTCTACCTCGGGTGAGACTTCATCTGCTTCGCAGGTGTTGCCGAAAGGGCCTGAAGTTAGGGTTTTGTTGGTGCAATGTTGTAGCATTGAACCTTGGGTTTTCTCCTGTGCCAACAACCATCTTTAAGAAATGTAGGCATATCCTCAACTCATTTAGTGAAATAATCGAATGCAACGAAGATATATACATGCCCCCTGGCTGAGATAGGCATACATTGCATAAAATTGATGCCCAATTTTGTAAAGGGTTCGATGGAAACAATGGGATGCAGTGGAGAAGGGTGGGTACATGCCTTTTTCTGAAAGAGTTGACAAGGTGGGCATTGTTTGACAGCCTCGATACAATCTTTGAATATAGAAGACCAAAAATAATCGGCACGCAAAACTTTTTGGGTTGTAGCCATTCCAGAAAGATGACCGCCACAAGCTCCAAGGTGACAATCATTCAAAACTCATTCAGCCTCATCATTTTGTAAACAATGTCGTAGGATAGTATCAATACCATGGTGGTACAAAGTTTCATCAATGATAAGGTAGCATTTAGAATGGTGTCGGATACGACGACGTTCGTCACGTGAAATGTTGAGCTGGAAACGTTAGGTTTGGAGATAGAGGAGAATATCTCCATACCAAGGGTCAAGCGTGCTAATGAGGAATGGGGATTCATCAGGAAGAGAATAACTAGGATCAGTATCCTCATATCGCAGATCAATTCTGGAAAAACCAACATTTTTTTGAGCTTTTGATTTGGCAAACTCGAGATCGAATTCTTGGAGAATGACGATCCATTTGGAATGTTTCCCCCCAAGGAATTGATGAGTTAATATATGGTACATGGGGTTCGAGTCCATGATGACCATGGTAGTGCGTAATAGGATGTAATGGAGAAAGGATGATGTAAGGAGTGTCTTTCTTCAACAATGTCATAAATCCTTTAGTGAGTTTGACATAATTACATATGAAATGACGAAGAAAGTTTTATTTCCCTTGCAAAATTTGTAGTTGGGTCAGATTGTTTGGAGGGGGTAATGTGATAATATCTTTTACTTTTAAGGGATCCACCCTAATCCGATATTTGGAGACGACGAATCCGAGGAGTCAATCGGATTCGATAGTGAAGATGCATTTTTGAGGGTTCAAACAGATGTGGTAAAACTGACATCGAAGAAATATAGCCCATAGGTGACCAATATGGTCTTGTTTATGATACAAATGAGCGAGTAATTCATTGAAGTAGGGTTCCACAATATGTTTGATGTCATGGAAAGCATACGACATGGCCTGTTGGAAGGTAGCTCCATCATTTTTAAGACCAAAAGGTAGTTTATGATAAGTGAATGTCCTTCAAGGGAAGATAAAGGTTGTTTTATGTTGATCAACCGATAGAATATCAATCTGGTTATACCCTGAGAATCCATCCATGAAAGAAAAAATGATGCTTCTAGCACAATTATCGATAATTTGGTCGATGAAAGGTGTAGGGTAATTATCTTTGGGACAAGCCTTATTAAGATCCCTATAATATACACAAACATGAATGGTACCTTGTTTCTTAGCGACCGAAGCGATGTTAGAAACCCATTCAGCCACGGGCACATGATACATAAAACCAGACTTCAACAATTTTTCAACTTCTACCTTTATAGCCGCAGTTTTCTTAGTATGAACCCGGAAAAGTTTTTGTCATACAGGTTTAACGCCTGGGTAAGTTTTTATCTCATGCAAAATGATCGATGGATCGATCCCTAACATTTCTTCATATCTCCAAATGAATATGTCGTTGAATTCTTTGAACAAAGAGGTATAATATTACACTTCCTCAGGTGAACAATTGGCACCGAGATGAACATTTTCCACAATACCTTCTTTGATCGAGATGTTGATAGCAATCGTAGAAGGGATGTTGCCCAAATTCCCCTCGAAAATGGTGTCCTAGGTAAGTCTGGGAGATTGGGGAGAATCTAAACTAGAAAGAAAATATGAACAATGATGGTTATCATCCCAAGGTACCTCTTCGATACTAAGCATTTCCATAATGGATTTGTCTGATGAAAAAATCTGGAGGATGTAATCGAAAGTAGAGGATAGGGAATCTAACCAATATGGAAACAAGTAAGTGGTGGATGCCAATAGATGTGGGTATTCCATGGAGGGAGAGATGGATTGGATGGCATCGTATGAAGCCTCAATGGGACTAAGTGGCATAGTTTCACCTAGTGCATCAAATTCTAAATGACTAGGCACAACCCAAGGATCATATGATTCGTAGGATTGATATGCCATAGTCGAGATCATATTGACCATGGAAATATGTTACGAGGCGGGAGGAAGCACTGTCAGAAAGGCACCCATAAGTAAAGAGTCTTTTAAAATACCTACTCCTACACTTTTATAAGTGATCTTGGAATATCCCAAAAAAGGAACGTTGTTGGCTAGGGGAGTGCGAGCGTCCGGGATACAATAATCTAATTGATCGATAGTGACAATTTTACCTTGATAGAGGAATTGTAAACATCAAAACATCGATAAAGTGACGACAGTCATGGCATAAAACCAATTTCTTCCTAATAACAAGTTGTAATCAAGGGGATCATTGACTACCTCAACATCGACAGAGACATTCTTTCCTCTCAATTGAACAACTAAGGACTGCAAGAGTCCATGAGGACAAAAACCTCACCCATCTAATGCTCATAACATTGTAGGGGATCATTTAAGAGAAGGTGATTTAAACCCTTTCCAACAAGATAAGGACATGACACATGTGGAGGCTCCCTCATCCAGTATTGTGCGATGAATGTGTCAGTTATGGACAACAACATTGATATGAAAAGCAAGCTGGTGAGAGATTCGTGAATTGAAATTATCAAGATTAAACATGATATTATTAGACGAATCAGGATCAATCGCTCTGATGGAGGACAAGTGAGTTCTATGTTGAATAGGGAAATGTTGTAGAACTTCAAGAGAAGACACAACACACGGTGCTTGAGACAAATATTCAACGATATTGTAGTTTTGGGCAACACGTGAACTAGGATTAAAAGTTGATTTTCAAATAGTTCTCTTGGGAGGGTGTAAAATAGAGTCGAAAGTAGGTTTCTCAATTTGAAGTGGCCCGGATTGAGGAGTAATGGTGGTGGAAGGTGGATCCAATGTAGTATCGTTAGCAACCTTCTCTTTATCAAGTTTAGTTGGAGTGTCATATGTTGCAGTGCGAGTGGTTAAATCAATCCCATTAAACATATAAATATGGGCACTCGATGAAGCCTCCTCACTAGGAGGGTGATTGGGATTGCCACCTGTCGGAGGAGCAGGGGCTTGCGCAACCATGGATTGCTACTGAGGAATATATTTTGTCAACACAGTGGGTTGGGAATTCCCTTTGAAAAATTTTGCAACTTCGTCACGATGAGGACAGTCTCATTTGTAATGATCATCACCACAAATGAGACACAAAAATTTCAGTTTTCGTTGTGGTTGTTTCTCAGGAACAGGTGGTGGAGATGGTGTTTTTAGATTTTCATTATGATTATTGTTCTTTTTTGGTTTTTTTTTTTTTTTCTTCTTTCCCCTTGATTGTTGTGGAGAAGCAGATTGAAATCCATTCACCTCAGATATTTGAGTCGGGGGGGAGGTGGAGGAGAGTGAATTCTAACTGGTTACGGGTGCAAGAATGGAGCGATTAGCTGAGCCAACTGACTATGATGGAGATTGGGTTTTGATGGCACCGATAATTCCATCTGCATGAGTTGTGGAAGATGGTTTTGATGGATCGGTGGGCGTGCATGAAGAATTTAGTATCAATTCATAAAAGTACCAGATTGGGTTTAAACCAAATACAGGTACTAAGCATGAGAAATGGATTCCTCTTCGGTGACAACACCACCCATGGTGACGTCATGAGAGATTGGGGGTAAAAGAGATTTATTAAACCATTCATCCAACAATTGGTTAGGAATGGTCGCTTTGATTAACCTTCTCCATCGTCTCCACTCATGAATGTGATTAGAGATATGTACAAAGTTATTTTGGCGAAGGGAATTCAAGAGTTCTATACCAGTCTCATAACAGATGGGTAATTGAAAATGTGTGAGAAAAACCATGGCCAGGGAGTTGAAATCTTGAAAAGTACCGCATTGGATTTCAATGTACCATTTGGTTGCTGAGCCCGTAAGTGTGCACTGGAAAAGATGCAACCGAATAGAATCATTCATAAGTGAGTTTGATGAACACCATATATGAAACATCATAACGTGGTTGTTTGGGTATTCTCCAGGTTTACCGTCAAATTTTGGGATGTCAGAAGGTAACTTAGCAGGAATTACCGGCCAAAATGGGAAATGTAGTATGTGATCATTTGTGTTTAACTATGTTAAGGGTTTGTTTATCTAGAAAACAACCTTCAAAGCCAAGTTTGACAAATCGAAGCATTACATGGTCTCAACATTGATCCTTGATTCCTTTTCTTCCCTTATTAGAGTGGAATTTATCATTTTCATATGGATTCTTTAGGTATAGTACTCAAAAATATGTTAGTTCAATTCGATGAAGGAACCTTGGATCATCTAGTGTACTTTGCAAGTTAAAATTTATCTCTAATAGAGATGAATTATACAACCATGAAATGCAAAGTGATGTCAATGGTATATGTGCTTTTGAAATTTCAACATTAATTTTTAAGATATCCATTTAATTTCTTCACTAATCACTTTGCATTAAAATATGTATTTAGCAAGCCAAATCTAGAAGGTTGGATCTATTGTTGTCTATTACTATTTCAAGAATTTGATTTCAAACTGGTATTAAATCCAATTAAGTGGAATGTGGGGCCCAATCATTTGTCTTGGGTGCAACATGGAGATATCTAGGGGATGGTGGATGAACTACTTGATGTCGATTTATTTTGCATAGAGGTCATTATGGAATTCTTCACTGAAATTGCCAAATTCCTCAATATAGGGTTAGCACCTATGGGATATGACCAATGTTAGCACCAATATTTGGTGCTACATACTACTAATTAATATCTCATCACAGGACACTTGCACAATTTGGATACTAATGGGATTGTGTGCATATGTGTGATGGACCATGAGCATGTGGTGGTACACTATAAGACACATGATTGACAAGTAGGGAAGCACTATGGTGGAGAATCCATGGCGAGGAAGGTTCTTGAAGAAGTAGGGATATGGCAGGTGACTCTCTTTACAAATTCCATGAACTATGACAAGAAATGTGATGCATGTTAACATTTTTGGTGGCCCTCATGAGAGATGAAATTCCATTGCAATTGATTGCTATTGGCAAGCCATTTCAACATTGGACAATGGGTTTATTGGTCCCATAAACCCACTGATACAATATTAATGGGCATGATTATCACAACTATATATTACCTAACACGTTGGGCCAAGGCTATGCCAACTAGATATTATTTGGTAGAAACTATGGCTAGATTTACTTTTTATCACATTGTTACTAGATTCAGATGTTCCCATAGCCTAACTAGAAACCAAGGTCAACACATAATTAGGGGTATGATCACTGCATTGGTAAAATAATTTATAATCCACCATCACAAGATAAAATCATACCACCTAAATTGTAGAGGCATTCAAAAGATCCTAGAATGTGTATTGACCAAAGTGTGTTCCATCAATTAATATGATTCATATGATAGTATCATCGTGGTATTATGGGTATATTATATGACATGTAAAATCCTCATGTAGCACACATCATTTAATCTTGTATATGTCATGGAAGTGGTGATACTGATTGAATAATTGATACCAACATTATAGTTAGTTATTGATACATAGATGTTTGACACAGAACAATTATAGGAGTAATTGAACATGTTAGTACAACTAGAAGAATATCGGGTTTTGGTCAAGTACCATTAGATGGTAAAAAAATGGTGTCAAATAGCCTAGCATGAATGACATTCCACACAAAATTTTTACAGAGGGGGATTTATTTTTAATGTATGGCATCAAGTTTCAGAAACACATGAAAATTATGGATGCATTGGAAAAGACCATATAGGGAGCTACATATTATGGGTGACGATGCAGTACAACTAGTGAAACTTTATGAAACATTGAAAAGGATTTAAGTGAACGATACCTACATGAAACCCTATATGTTCCCCACCCTAACAAAACCACCCTAATATTTTGGGGGATGGGGAGTTAGTGTATTATAATAGAAATCGATTTCTACATTCATTTCCAAAAATTTCCTTTATGAAAATTATTTTTTGCAATGTTAATTTTTTACATATTCATTCTTATTTTCATTTGATGTTTGTCATTTTTGTAGATCTAGGAATAATATAGTAGAACTAGTCAATAATTGCATAGAATTCAAAAAACTACTCCATATCAAAGATATATGGTTGTGGTGTCATATTCAACATGGGATATGTAGGAGGGGATGGAATATGTGTCATGGTGAAAAGGGGAACTACAAATATAATAAACACCAAAGAAGGTGGTGTGTCTTAATAGGGCCAAGTCTCTGCAAGTGGTGTAGTATCTGCATTAGAAAATTTACTTGGTGGAATTTGGTTGATAGGATAGTTAAGCCATCTCATGTAAAAGTTGAATGTAAATGATCTCCAAATAATATATGGTTGGTTTGAAAGGGAACCCAATTTATTCATGCCAATGGATCAATGGCCATTTCTAGTGAAATGATAGGTCTAGTAACAATAATTGATCCATGGATATTTTCTGTGATAATATCTTAGCTCCCACATACTTTAGGAAATCAATATCTCTATGTCTGATTTTTGTAAATATAAATGAAAGATGTGATTATAAACATCATATCTAGAAACCTTACAAGTGTTAAAGCATGTTTTGTTTCGACTTAGCTATATCCTGACCCATAAGTTAGAGTCAACCTTGTGGGAAGGATTAAAATATGGAATCTTGTAGGGTGGTATTTCCATGAAACAAAGAGAGGTATTGGGGGGATATAAGGAACTATTAGGGTGGAACTTCAGGGAGGCGATTAGTTTCTTCCATTACCAAAGTATCATAGGTGCTACTGTTGGAAAATTGTTTCCATTGATGTCAAATATAGGAGGATACCACTAAGGCTAAACAATATCATACCAAACAAACAGAGGAAGTAGAGAATGTCCCTATGCATTGATGGGTTTCTGGGTACAAGGGTCTATTTGTTTACCCTTAAGTGAGATGAGTGTGCCTAAAGTGAATTCAATATGCATAGGTATGAGAAGGAGTTATGAACTTTGAATCTAGATGAGACAATCATGTTGAAGAATAATAAAGGGATGACATCAAGGAGGTGAATTGAGTGAATTAAAGGTGCAAAAAAACCATGGACCTTGCAAAAAAACCATGGTCATGTTGATCCGGATTTTATGAGAAGAATGAAAATGCATACAGATTATTATTATTCTTAACATAGAGACACAAGAATAGCATAGACACAATAACAAAGATACAACAAAATTGGTTTCTATTCAATAAGAAAATGTGTTGAAACTGTAAAATGCAGCGAAAAATAGGCTTGTTAGAATGGTGGCGACTTATCTCTGGGAAGAGATGTGACGGTTGCGCTCATTCACAAGAATATGGTTACAATGACGATATCCAAGCCTTTTTAGAATAAACAGGAATGCCAAAAACCTAACCCTAAGAGATGAAGCGCCAAAACTCATGTGGGCCTTGTTGGGTAAGCTAGTACATCAACTTCCCGAGGTCGTAACTTTTTCATATGATCTTCGTTTTAGGCACATGATGGCCCATTGGAAATTTATATTCGAGGAATACACATATTAACATCACACTCTAACTATGTCTACAATTTGACTATGGCGAGCCCTAAAAACATTGTTTAGGGCCTCAAAATGGCCCCAAAAGTCAGGGACCTGAAAACTAGGAAAAACTGTCAAACTGGAAAACTACCAAAATGATCCAGTTGGAATAGGTGGGAGTCCAAATATATCCATGTGGATAAATACTTCCCCCCTTAGGAAGAAATGGTCTCATTTGTGTTGATTTCCCCCATCAGATGAGGAAATTTATGTTGAATTTAGCCCGGGGTGAGCCACGTGCCTTGGTGCAGGAGTTGCCCTGCTTTGACAACTTATAAAGATGGATCCTTTGATGGAGGGTGCCCTTGACCTATGTGTCCACAATCCGATCACTGGATTCATGCTGCATGCAATCAGGGTTGATCTCTATTCATGTCAATTGTTTTATTATCTCTGAGGTTTCCAACAATGGTGGGAAGTATGGTCGAAGGAGATCCACGTTGAATACTGGGTGCAGGCCAAGGAAAGGAGGGATGTTGAGCTCAAAATAATTGTCACCCACAGCCTTGGTGATGGTGTAATGTTTGTAACAGAGTGGGAGAAGTTTCTAATGGGGCCCTGTAAGGAATTCTTTCTACAAGTGTAACCACACTTTGTTTCCCACCTAAAACTTATGTGGCACCTGGTTTAGATCATGGCACTACTTATACTTGGCATTGGACTTCTGTAAAATATCTTGAACCTGTTGGAAGATGTGTTGGATCCAATCAATGAAACGAGAGGCTTTGTCAGATTCATTTGGATCAGGTGATGAATCAGTTGGGGTGGCCGCAAGAGGTAGTGCAACATCCATGGGACCCAATGGTTGGAATCCCAACCCGACATGAAAGGGGATGTGGTCGGTTGAGATATGTAGGGATCTGTTGTAGCTATGTTAAAAATAGGGAAGACTCTCATCCCATGTGCGTGGGTTCTTGGAATTGTACATGTGTAGTATATGCATTATCATCTGATTGATGACCTTAGTTTGGCCATATGTATGGGGGTGGAAGGCAGTGGACTTAGTGAGCTTGGTGTCCAACAGTGACCATAGGCTCAAATAGAATGTGTTATGGAACCAACTGTCCTGATCTGAGATAATGGTTTCTGGGATTCCAAAATGTACCCAGACTCGTTCAAAGAAGATCTTGGCAGTGGCCTCTACTATGATGCTCTTCTTGCAAGCGGTCAAGATCACCATCTTTGAAAAGCGATCAACAACCACAAAGACACAGTCATTTCCCTTCTTGGTGGATGAAAGGCCCGACATGTATTCCATCGAGATGGTTTCCCATGGCCTGTTAGGAGTAGGAAGGGGGGTGTACAGGCCATGTTTCTTAGTGGTCATTTTGGCAATAGTGCAGGAAGTGCAGAACATGATATACTTTATGACATCATGTCGAAGTTTTGGCAAATAGAATTTTTTCTACATCACTTCCAATGTATTTTTGACGTCCAAGTGTCTGTCCACTTGACTGTAGTGGGCTTCCCAAATAACTTTGCTCACTCTCTTGATGGAACGTAGAGATGGTCGATTTGACATAATAACCCATATTGAATATGGAAATTAGAAACAACTAAGATTGTGCCCAACATTTGGTATGTGGTGGCGAATTCAGGGTCTGTCTCATAAAGGTTGGGCCATCTATAAGTCTGATGGCTGCAAGATTCTAGCATCGTGGTGAGTTTCACGACTGGAGGTCGGCTGAGGCAATCAGTGACTCGGTTGGTACTGTTCATTTTATACTTGATTTTGAGGTGGAACTACTGCAAGTATGTGACCACTTCTTATGGTGGTCATTCTACAATTTACCTTGTGTCTGCGTGAACTGCAGTGGTTTATGATCCTTGTGGATGACTGTCTCCTTCCTAAGAATGTAATGTCTCCAATGGCGGTAGGCTGGCACAATGGATTACAATTATTTGTCATAATTAGGGTACTTACGGACAACATTTGATAGTGTCTCACTATGATAGGCCATGGGGTGGTCATGATGAGTGAGAACTGCACCCGCAACATAGTTCGAAGAATATGTCTCGATCTCAAAGGGTTGTTGCAGGTTCGGTAATGAAAGTATTGGGGTTGAGAAAAAGAACTAGTTTAAATCATTGATATAATGTCATTGGGACAGGCCTCACACAAATTTTACATTACCGCCACCCCTGGTTCCTTGGCTGAGGGCCCATGCAATATGGGAGAATCCCAATATGAACCTGCGATAGAAATTGGTAAGGCCTAAGAAGCTCTGAAGCTCAGTGAGTGTGGTTGGGACTGGCCAGTCACGGATGACCTGGATCTTGGTTGGATCCACATGCACACCATGTTGTTCCATGATCTGGCCTAGGTATTGGACCTTGTCCATGCTAAAGGAGCATTTTTCCAAGTTGGAATATAAATTGTGCTGCCCCAGGGTGTGCAAAACATGATGAATATGCTGCAAGTGTTCCACCCAAGTCTTATTGTAGATGAGGATGTCATCCAAATACAAGACTAAAACATTATTGGTGAAATTTCGAAGGATATCGTCCATCATCCTCATGAAAGTTGTTGGGTCATTTGTCAAACCAAAGGGCATGACCAGCCATTCAAAAAGACCTTCTTTTGACTTGAAGGTGGTCTTCCATACATATGTCTATTCTATGGGGACATGGTCATAGCCAGAATTTATATCAATCTTACTAAAGTATTTTTCCACCTTGAGTTGATCAAGGAGATTGTCAATTCTAGGAATCAGGTATCAGTTCCTGACTATGATTTTATTTAGGGCCCGATAATCAATGCAGAGTCACTAGGTCCCATATTTCTTCTGCACCAACACGATTCGGCTCCCATAAGGCAATGAGTTGGGACATATGTGCCCCTTGTTGAGAAGTACTTTGATATGTCTCTTGATCTCCTCATTCTATAACAGAGAGTGGTGGTAGATTGGCCCATTGGGAAGTGGCACATCGAGGGTCAGATTGATGGGATGCTTGA
>JASDQU010302110.1:0-13838 GCA_032191745.1 Picea mariana | reverse complement strand
CTGCTAGATGAGCACACTATATATTGTCTAGATACACTAGAACTGGACAGAATAGGGTCCATTGGAGCCATGTTTTATGACAAAGTACAATTTGGCACTGTATCAGCTTGGATAGTTGATAAACATCTGGTAAAACTTCTGATATGTTGGCAAATGGACTTTATGCAAATCAAATTGGAAATTTTGGTTTTATGGTTGTCTCTTCATTATTGGTATTTTTGTCATTGAAAGTATCGATCTTTGATATCAATGGCATGGTTTTTCTCATGAAAAAATGCCAGAGCATCACAGTATTCAAAGTACAATTCGACACTGTATCAGCTTGGATAGTTGATAAACATCTGGTAAAAATTCTGAAATGACGGCAAATGGACTTTATGCAAATCAAATTGGAAAATTTGGTTTTATGGTTGTCTCTTCATTATTGGTATTTTTGTCATTGAAAGTGTCGATCTTTGATATCAATGGCATGGTTTTTCTCATGAAAAAATGCTAGAGCATCACAGTATTTGCTGTTCTTTGAGCAAGATTTCACCTTATTTGCTTCCCATAATCTGGTTAAGGATACGTTTTCCATGAAATTCAGAAACTTTTTATGAAATGTTTTCAGGTAATAGTTTAAAATATTTTAAATGAGTATTCTTTGAAGGAAGGGTTATATCATCGATTAAATGAGATTTGGGAAATGACCATTGTACAATTATAAGTTAGAGTTGATATACTAGTCAACTAATTTATCAGAGTTTTCCACTATCTATTGTTCATGTATAATGAAAAGCCAGTTGATAATACTTCAACATGCTTGTGGCAATGATCTTTTGGCTAGGTGAAACTTTTCCTTTTGAAGTGCAGTTGTTGACTAATTCTAAAATGCAATTGGAATCTTTGAAGTGCATGAGACTTATATTTACAGTAGTGCCCGTGCTTGCATGGTTCCTTGTCCAGAGATCTTTAGTGCAATAATGCATATTTCTGATAACTGTGGTACTTTTCAAGGTTTGTGTTGCCAGTGGTTCTTTGATGTGTTGGGAAGAATGGTATCTTGGAGAATGGTTCTGCTACACGGCTTGGGATATCTACTAGCTGGTGTTAGGCATAACTAGTGAGCTAAGAATCTAACTATGGTTAGTATTGGGTTCAAGCAATACACATAGGAAACTATGCTTGTTTGTTACATGGTATTTTTGCAGAATCTTGGGGACAAGGATGGACATTTTTTTTAACAAATGCAATTATTAAAAATAAGAACGTTGTTCTTTGGAATTTAGATGTTCCTCAGTGCACTTACGATCGTGACAATTGGCCTTTCAGCATATTGGTTTAGTGATTGTGTATGATTGCACTCAGATTTCTCTTCCAAGAAATAAGGCGTTGGCTTTCATTGACTCGGTAACCAATATTCTATTGAATAGAGATACCCTCATTAACGATTTCTGAGGGCAATTACGTGTTTATTGTAATGGTAGCTTTACGCAAAAAAGGGAAAAAAAGGAAAATGGTGTTTAGAGATCCATGTTACTAGTGGGTCTTTCATGGTGTCAAACATACTGCATTTAGCAAGGTAGGTTTGTTTAACAGATTGAAAGACCTGATATCTAGTGTTAATGATGCTCTGCGTGTTAAAGAACAAATTGCTTTCATTGTTCCCTTGATGCACTATATATTGAAATTTAAAATTGTTTCTCTGAATGTGTTTTTTTCAAAGCTATTGCTCTGCTTGTTAAAGAACAAATTGCTTTCATTGTTCCCTTGATGCCCTATATATTGAAATTTAGAATTGTTTCTCTGAATGTTTTTTTTCAAAGCTATGTCAGTAGTGAAGGTAAAAAAGAACGAGAAAAAAGAAATTGGAAATTTGACTAAAGAAAAGAATAGGCTTTCCATTACTAAAAGCCTGTTGCATTCTGCATAGACAGAATCTTAGTTTTATCATTGCTATCGCTGTTTCTACAGTGTGGTGACTTGGGTTCAACATATGCCCTGTGTGGCAATACTTGGTCTTTGTTCAAAAAGATTTTACATTGAACTACGGTGCACTTGCTATCATCCTTCTCCTATTGTTCAACATGTCCAAATTGACACAATACCTTCTTTTGGCAATTAGAATGTGAAGACAGTGGTGCATTGATTGTTTGGAATTGATGTAGTATACTTAGGAAACTAGTGAGATCAAAGAATATATAGTTATTTGGTTTTCTAGGTTATGCTATTGTAAAAGTTGCTAATAGCAATCATTTAGCAGGTATTAATTTCAAACATGCGCACCTTTACCAATGAATACCTTCTTCAGCTTATTAAGTAGACAAAAGATCAGAAATGTATCTTGCGATAATAATAGAGGGGTAAAAATATTTTTTTTTTTGTAAGTAAGAAGTATATATTATATTTAGTGCCTGCTAGAGCTGAAAAAAGTTGCCAAAATACAGTAAAATACTTGCTGTAGTTGCTGGACTGCCCCAACAGAGGGGAAACCAGTCCAGCCAGCCCCCAATTCACAAGTCTGAGAAAGTTGCAGGTTCAGAAAACACACAAAGATCATACGCGCTGCATCTAGACTAGGAGCCTAATGAAACTAGATTCTCAGCAAAAAGAAATCTAAACACCTGGCTAATATCCTATCCACGTGGCTCAGAGGTCCTTTGCCCACGGTTCTGTCTCGATGTTAGTCGGCTGGTCATCCCAGCGTTTTTCCTTTCGCTCCACATGCTCCTCGTTCTCGACTGGGCCGCTACGTTCCGCTTCCCTCTGCCTCTCCGCTGTATGTCGCCTCATGCTATCCATCTCAATGTCAAGGGCCTCCCCTGGAGAAGAGCCAGCCAGGTCCGAGGAGAGCTCCGATTGCATGGTTGAAAGGATATGAAGAAAGGTTGCTACATTGTCTTCTGTGGCCTGCAGGCAAAACTTGAGGTCTGCCATCTCCCTCCTGAGCTCAAAGACTAGATCATACAGAACGCCCAATCGTTCTTTGAAGTTCTCACTGTCGAGGTGGCCCGCAGGGTGGAGACGCGCTCGCTTGGACTCTCCAAAAGCCGTTGGTGCACTCCTCCAGGTGCTCGAGGATCTGGGGAAGGACATTGTCGCTATGAAATGCATCCGGGGGTCCTACGGAGAACGTGGAGTTGGATTCAACCCTCGCGGGATAGTGGCCATGGAGTGTAAAAGCGAAGACTGCGAAGGTGGCGGGGTTATCGCGGAGCGAAGGTGTAAGGATTGCAGAGGTGGCGGGGTGGCAGTTGGGGACATACTTTGGGGGAGGGAGGAGGAACAGGTCGCCGGGGAGGTCGAAGGCGAGACCGGGGGTTTGCGGGGCTTCCAGGGTGAGCCCTGTTTCGACTTTCCTCTAAGCCTTTCTTTCATGGTTGCAGGTGAGGAGGTTTGGACAGGGTTGAACCAGTGTTGCAGATAAGCGATGGAGAAGGTCTCTGAGCAAGCCTGGTTTTGTTTGCGTCGTGAAGGGAGGAGCCTTTTCGACCGCTTGCAAGGTGTAATGCCAAAAACAATGACCCAAGCCATTATACCACATGTTGGGGAGCAAAGGGTGGCGTAAATGCCCCTTGCCTCGACCATTATGTCGAATTTAAGCGCCATTACTTTCCCGGGACGGCACTGTACTGCAGCACGGGCCCATCACGTGGCTCCGTGTTGCGTCACATTGTGTCCGTTCCCATCGATCGCCACGGGGAAGCCACTAACACCCCATCCGGGGATAGAGGGGTAAAAATATTGTTTGCACATTGCCTACAAGTTAATTTTTTTATTTGAGAGAGCCATTGCAAAAGCACTAATAGGTGTAATTTGCAAATATTAATTCTCGTGTCCATGATCGCAAATAACCCCCCTTCCACCGACCACCCCTTTGCAATATCATTATTTGTAATAGTTTTTCCACAAGATAAGTTAAGAGCAATGGGTATTAACCTCCAAATTTTAAGCTATAAATTTAGTTATACTTTAATTTACGTATTGTTTTTATTTTTCATAAGTTTGTTTATTTCATTATAAAATATTAATAAATTAAATTGTAAATTTTTTAGTGTTTTTATGGAGTTAAAAATTTAACAAATTCCTATCTTTTGGATAAGAGGTTAAATTGTAATTTAAAATAGTATTTGGTTTCATGTATAGGATTAAGGTCAGATGCTACTAAAAAACACATGATCTCAGTGGAGATAGCTTCAATGATGACTGCAAAGGATATTGACTTTCTTGTGAATATTATCTAGACTAAAACCACCACTCTTTGATCTTGAAGTAAGACCTAAAATTACTTCCAATTGGCTAAGAGCTCATCTTCTTCGGACACAAGGAAATAGGTCATTGATTGAAGACCTAGAGGCATATAGCATAAGTGAAACTTTGTCCCCTTATGGACCAACAATGGGTTAGTTAAGGGGTGTGGTTCTTTTTAGAAAATGATGATGAGTGACCCTGTATTTGTGTATGGTAGCTAACAAAAACTATTTTTACAACTATTTAACATTTAAGTCATGTATGTGTATGGTAGCTAACAAAAACTATCTTCACTACTATTTAACATCTAAGTCATGATAAATTTTGTTACCTTCAAGTTTGGAAAAATTTATAATACCCTTATCGACCAAAACACATTTAATATTTTTTTTAAAGTTATTTTATAATATTGGTTTCTTTGAAAGATTTTGAAAAGAAAAAGTAACAAATAAAAAGGTTGGATATATTTTGAGGCAAATGTTCAAGGATATAAATAACATTGTGGTTCATATTTTGGGAATGTGTTTCCACTGTGTAAAAGTGATATAATTATATGTATATTGTAAATGATATAAATAAGTAAGATGCAAGTTTAATTGTATATATGTGTGAATNNNATTAGGTGTAGTTTGAATGGTTTAAATGAAAGTTGTTATTTTTTACTTAGGTTAAAATCTCATTTGACATGCTTGTTATTGATATAATGTCAAGGCCTCAACGTGTAGTTACATCATTGCGTGTACCACCTATAATAACCTATTGGTGGGTTCGTAAAGGATATACTTTCACTCTTGCTAGTTGTGCATAGAACTTTGGCTCTTAACTTGTTTCCTTATGTCCAATGAAAACGAGCTCTTGGCCAATCAAAACCATTTTAAGGTCATACTACATTGCCATATGGTGGTTTCAACATGTTATCAATATCTACTAGATTCCCAATACTCCAATATGGTTATCGTTTTGACATCTACTAGATACTCAGTACTCCATCCTGATTATTGTTGATGCTTTTAGAAATATATCATGTGATAGCCAAAAACACATAACTTTTAACTCCATACATAACACCTAGATACTAGAACCTAATTGCAATTCAACCTCATACCCATTAGAAAAATATTTATGCTACTTTTTTTATAAGAACTGGAAGATATTATTAATAAAGTGCAGTCAAGGCTAGCAAAAAGGTACAATCAGAGTCCCAAAATTCAGTGGTAAGGATTTCATCCATAACATTCCTAGGTACAATCAGAGTCCCAAAAAGTCAGCTGTAAGGATTTCATCCATAAAATTCTTACTGTTGGCTTATATCCTCTTATATCTACTTGGACTATGCAAAATTTGCTTACATTCCAAAATTTTCTAGTATAACTAAAGTAAAAGATGCCTAGTATGAGTATAATCCTGAGATACATTAAATCCCTGATTGAGGTGGGTGGGGTTGCTCTTCATCTTGCATTTCTTGTTTTGGTATTGGTTGGTTCAAGTCCAAGCATGATTGACCTGCAATTGGGAGGAACCATTACTAGATGTTGACTCTCAAGAGCTGGTGGAGACTGCACCCTCTGAATCTACAATTGCTCCACTTGAGTTCTGATGGCATCCAATTCATCATTCTGCTGGAGCATAACATTCTGATGTTGAATGAGGATATCTAAAATTTGTGGGACCCGTGCTCACAGAGATCGTTGGTCCAATTGTGATCCGGATTTATGAGCAGAACGAAATGAAACACATATCTATAACATTAACACATAGATACAATGAAACTTAACTTCTATTCAATAAAGAAATCACCTGAAACTGTAAAATGCAGAATGAAACAATATTGCTCGAATGGTGGTAGTTAATCTCTGAGAAGAGATGTGGTGGCTACGCGCATTCGCCTAAGCACATTACAATGAGGCCTTCAAGTCTTTTTAGCATCAATAAGTAATTAGAAAACCTTAGACATTCAAAAACTTAACCGTAGGAGATGAAGCGCCAAAAGTTATGTGGCCCCGATGGGGTAAGTTGGTACATCAACTTCCCAGTGTTGTAACTTTTGCATACCATCTCCATTTTAAGCGCATGATAGCCAATTGGGAAAGTCTATCCAAGGACTACACATGTTGTCGTCACACTCTGCCTTTGTCTACAATATGATTGTGGTGAGCCCAAAAAACGTTGTTTAGGGCCTTAAAACGACCCCAAAAGTTTAGGACCTGAAAAGCTAGAAAAATATTGCCAAGATAAAAACTATATGTGAGCCAGTTGGAAGAGGTGGGTGGCCATCGATATCCATCTGGATCAATCCTCCCCCCTTAGGAAGCAATGGTCTCCATTGCATTGAGTTCCCCCATCAAATGAGAATTTTCTGTTGAATTTGGCCTCAAGTGAGCCACTTGCCTTGGTGCAGGAGCTACCCTGTTTTGACAACACGATAAAGCTGAAGCTTCTGTTGGCGAGTACCCTTGACCTGTCTGTCCATGATCTGATCGGTGGATGCCTGTACCATGCAGTTAAGGTTGAGCTATGTCGATGTCAACTATTTTGTTATCTTTGAGGTGTCCAATAGTGGTGGAAAGTATGGCCGAAGGAAGTCCCCATTAAAGACTGGGTGCAAGCCAAGGAAGGGGGGGATGTTGAGCTCAAAAACATTGTCACACATAACCTTGGTGATGGTGTGAGGTCCATAGCGAAGTGGACGAAGCTTTCGATGGGGTCCTGCAAGGCGTTCTTTCTGCAAATGCAACCAAACTTTATCTCTCCCCCGAAACTTGTGTGGCACCCGGTGTTGATCATGGCGTTGTTTGTACTTGGCATTGGACTTCTGCAAAATATCCTGAACCTGTTGACGCATGTGCTGGATTTGTTCAATGAATCAGGTGGCTGTGTCAGCTTCGGTTTGAGCATGGGACGATTCTGTCTATGTGGACGCAAGGGGTAGTGCAACATCCATGGGACCCAATGGTTGAAATCCCAACCCCACCTGAAGGGGGGAATGTTGAGCTCAAAAACATTGTCACCCACAACCTTGGTGATGGTGTAAGGTCCATAGTGGAATGGACAAAGCTTCTGATGGGGTCCTGTAATGCGTTCTTTCTATAAATGCAACCAAACTTTATCTCTCACCTGAAACTTGTGTGGCACCTAGTGTTGATCATGGCGTTGTTTGTACTTGGCATTGGACTTCTGCAAAATATCCTGAACTTGTTGGCGGATGTGTTGGATTCGTTCAATGAACCAGGTGGCTTTGTCGGCTTCGGTTTGAGTATGGGACGATTCTGCCTGTGTGGACGCAAGGGATAGTGCAACATCCATGGTACCCAATGGTTGAAATCCCAACCCCACCTGAAAGGGGTTGTGGCCGGTTGAGCTATGTATGGCTCTTTTGTAACTGTGATGAACATAGGGAAAATTCTCATCCCATGTGCGTGAATGTTTGGAATTGTACATGCGCAAGATATACATGATCATCTCGTTGACGACCGCGATTTGACCATTCGTTTGGGGGTGGAAGGCAATGGATTTGGTGAGCTTGGTGTTCAGTAGTGACCAGAGGCTCGACCAGAATGTGTTGAGGAACCGACTATCCTGATTTGAGACGATGGTTTATGGTATCCTAAAATGTACCCACACTCGTTCGAAGAAGAGCTTGACAGTGGCCTCTACTGTGATGCTCTTCTTGCAAGCGACTATATTTGCCATCTTGGAAAATCAATCAATAATGACAAAAACAACCATTTCCCTGCTTGGTTGAAGGAAGGCCCTACATATAGTCCATTGAGATGGATTCTCAGGGCCTGTCGAGAGTAGGAAGAGGGGTGTACATGCCTTGTTTCTTAATGGTCGGATTGAAAGTGGCGCAGGTCGTGCAGGACCTGATATACTTGCTGACATCCTGTCGAAGTTTCGGCCAATAGAAATGTTGTTGCAACACTGTCGTTGTCTTTTCTACGCCAAAGTGCCTACCACCCGACTGTAGTGAGCTTCCCAAATCAGCTTCGATTGCTAGCTTGATGGAACGCATAGATGGCCCAGACAACCCGTCCTGAAGATGGAAATCAGTGACAACTGTGTTTGTGCCCAACATACGGTAAGGAGTGGCGAAGTCAAGATCTCTCTCGTAGAGTTGGGGCTATTCAGAGGTCTCATGTTTGCAGGAGTGTAGCACCGTGGTTAGTGTTGCAACTAGAGGTCGACCGAAGCAGTCAACGACGCGGTTGGTGCTTCGTGTCTTATACTTGATGTTGAGATGGAACTGTTGCAAGTATGTGGACCACTTTTGATGGCGGTCATTCTGCAATTTTCCTTGTGTCTACATGAATTGCATAAACTTATGATCAGTGTGGATGACTATCACCTTCCTGAGAATGCAATGCCTCCACTAGTGGCAAGATTGTACAATGGAGTACATTTCTTTGTTGTAAGTGGGGTACTTACAGACGATATTTGATAGTGTCTCACTATGATAGGTTGCATGGTGTCCTTGCTGAGTGAGAACTACGTCCATAACATAGTCTAAAGCATTTGTCTCAATCTCAAAAGGTTGTTGCAGGTCGGGTAATGAGAGAATTGGGGCTGAGCACAAGCGTTGCTTCAAATCATCGAACGCTTTTTGTTGTGACTGGCCCCACACAAACTTTACCTTGCCCCCACCCCTAGGCACTTGGCTAAGGGCCCATCTAATGTGGGAGAAGCCCAACACAAACCTGCGATAGAAATTAGCAAGGCCTAAGAAGCTTTGAAGCTCAATGAGTGTAGTCGAGGCTGGTCAGTCACGAATGACCTGGATCTTCGCTGGATCGACATGCACTCCATGCTCATCAACAATGTAGCCTAGGTACTAAACCCCATTCATGTTGAAGGAGTATTTTTCCAAATTTGCATATAGCTTGTGCTGTCACAGAATGTGTAGAACCTGCTGAATATGCTGCAAGTGTTTCTCCCAACTCTTGTTGAAGATGAGGATGTCATCCAAATACACCACCACAAAAGAATTGGTGAAAGGCCGCAAGATATCGTCCATCATCCTCATGAAAGTTGCTAGGGCATTCGTCAAGCCAAAGGGCATGACCAACCATTCAAAAAGACCTTCTTTGGACTTGATGACAGTCTTCCATACATCGGTTTGCTCTATTGAGACCTGGTGGTAGCCAAACTTCAGATCAATCTCACTAAAGTATTTGGCTCCCTTGAGATGATCAAGGAGATTGTCAATTCGGGGGATTGGGTATTGGTTCGTGCCTGTGATTTTATTTAGGGACTGATAATCAGTGCAGAGTCGCCAGGTCTTGTCTTTCTTCTGCAAAACATGATTGGGCTTTGACAAGGTGATGAGCTTGGTCGAATGTTCCCCTTTTCGAGCAACTCTTGGATCTAGTGCTTGATTTCCTCATTTTCTGACAAAGAGCAACGATAGATTGGTCCATTGGATAGCGATGTGTCGGGGGTCAGATCCACTGAATCCCTGACCTGACAGTGCAGAGGTACCCCAGTGGGTGAGGAGAAAATGTCTTTGTATTCTTTCACAACCTTATCCACTTGTTTCTGTTGCATGGAGAGACCTATCGCAGAGGCCATGGATGTCGCTACAACCTTCTGCTCACTTTGAACGCGAATGATGAAGAAGACAAACTTCTCAATATGAGAGATGACCTTCTTGCATTGCTTGACAGAGATCAAGGAAATGCAAGTAGGTGGTGTTGATATTATGGTAGCTGTGGGAGGTATTTACCTCCACGTGTAAACCTGATGAGAATAGAATATTCCAGGAAGCAGGAAGAAACCCTAAATAATTGATGAACCCTAGAAGACAAGTCGATTTAAGAGAATGATTTGTATTAGGTTATTAGCCTCCAAGAGAAGAAGTTGGCTAAAGGAAATATTATATACTAAGTAATTAGCACCCAAAATGAGAAGTCGGCCCAGAGAGTCTGGCAGAAACAATATAAATATAGGAGGCCAGTCTTCATTTTGGCCAGTATTCTCATAACTACAGAAGTACACTTGTGCACATTGCAATTGGCTAGTTTGTGCGCAAGTCCTAGGAGAAACTGCTGCCGAGAATTCTGCAATCTGCATTTTCGGTTTTCTGGGTTGGACTCTTTGACAAGATTTTGTTATTCTTGTTTGGTGCACTATCCTTGGAGAGAGGTGCGCCACCTTTGTTCGGCTATTAAGCCTAGAGTTTGCTTCCAAAATCTTTCTCTGTCAAGGTTAAGGTGCTCGGGGGTGGCTTCAGCCTATGGTTGGGCGACAATATTACTATATTGTCTATAATTAAACGGGCACATCCATTATATTCTAACAGGTTATGGGTCCACACTATCTTCAGACAGTCTAACCGATGGAAGATAGATTGGGAGGATTTTCTCAGTTGCAGTTGCAGTTGTAGCCAGTTTTTGCCGCAACAACAAAACCCTAACCCTCTTGTTGAGGCACCTTAAGTGAAGGGATTGACCTGATTTCTGGATAGACTAGTGCGCTCTAACCTAGCGCATCTCCTCATACTCTCAGCAAGCTAAGATGCCAAGTTTGAGTTTTTGGTCAAAATCAAGGGTTGACCAAAGCAGTTATGACTTACTCTATGAAGTTAGAAAACAAATTAAAAGGGGATTCTAACTTCTGAGCATGGAAGAGAAGGATTGACCTCATCCTTGCCAAGAATAAAGTGTTGGATATCGTGAAAGGAAAGATCATGGAAACACAGTTTGAAGAAGGAAAAGAGAAGGAACCTCAGAACATTGCAGTTTTGGAGAGGTTCAAACACAGTGACATCAATGCCATGAGTATCATAGTGGACTCTATAAAAGACCACTTGATACCCTACATCTCCCATCTTGACTTATCCAAGAAGATGTACGATGCCCTAATAAACCTCTTCTCAGTCATAAACATTGGACATGTAATGAGTCTGAAGAATGAGCTCCGTGACATGAAAATGAATGATGATGGCATCATAACATCATACTTTGTGAGAGTCTATCAGTTGAGAGATCAACTACAAGCCATTGAAGAGATCATTTCAGAGAAGGCACTGGTAAATATAGTACTCAATGGTCTTCCCAAGACATGGAATGCATTTGCCGCAAACATGAACAAAAGGAAGGAGTATCCCACATTTGAAGAACTTTGGACTTGTTGTGCACAAGAAGAATCAAGGATCAATGCAAAAGAGAAACCCCAAAAGAAATGCGATGATCAAGCCTTCACAACAAGGTTCAAGAATTTTAGGAATAAAAAGAAGTTTGGCTCCAGGAAGAAACCAAATCAAGAGAAAGATATGTCAAAAATACAATGCTTCAATTGTCGAAAATATGGTCACTACAAGAATCATTGTCCCAAGTTAAAGAAAAGGAAGGAAACACACGAAGCATCAGTTGCTGAAGAAAGGGAACCCTCAAAGAAAGCCAAGCAGGACAAAACATACTTCTTCTTCTAAGACAAGGTAACAATACTCTTCATAGATCTTGTACATACCATGTTTTCTATACATATCTTGCATATCCATTTATTAAAAGATAATATGTTCAAAGAGAAACTATACCTATGGAAAAATAACAAGATAAGGATTGCTATCACAATGACTAGAAGTCAGGAAATACACATGAAAGTATGGAGTACATCAACAACCCCTGGTAACAATTCATGTGGAAGTTATTGCATAAGTAACAACTACAAGATAAGCCGAAATCAGAATCAATCTTGAAGAAACATAGAATAAGTAAAGACAAAAAGAAGTCCGCAATCAAGAGGAAATTAGAAAAATACTTTTGACACTTTGCAGAAGGCAATAAGGATGCAGACGAAAGCGTTGACTCTGTTAGATGGAGGGAGTCGATTATATATTTCCAAAAGAAGAGCATGCATTCATGCATAAATCAAGGATTATGAGGGAGCTAATCCTAAATTATATGATCCATTGAAGATGATAAAGTATCTGTCCATGGTAGCAACCATGAAAAGCAACACGTGTTCAGTGTGACTTTAAAAGAAGTCTTCTTCGAAAAGAAGCCTTAAAGTATCCCTGGTTGTCCATCCACATCCATGATCCTCTGATGAAAGAAAGAAGTTGGAATCTTCAGGGCATGGAATCTATAGAAAACTCCATGGACCCAAGAGATAAAGAGAAACATGAGGAAGAACATGAAGATTCCAAGATAGAAAGAAAAGCCAAAACAACCAGTCATTGTATTGAGAATCACAAGACTATCAGCCTGATCTGAGCTCACCAAAAGCAATCAAGCAGAGGAAATGAAAGTTGTGATGAAGAACAGTGTATGGAAGACTTATGAATGTAAGCATTACGAGATCCAGAACTAAAGGCTATCCCAGACGGAGGGAGAAGACTATGGTGATTGCTTGTTCCAGTAAACCAGACATATCTCTCCATGAGCCATTATATCGTCCTCAATATCCATAGGGTTGGAGTGTACATTGGATGAGTGCAAATATTGTTCTCCAGAATAATTGAACAAAGAGCGTATGTAGAGCAACCTCAAGGCTTTGAGTTTTACCAGAAAGAGACCCTTGTATGCAGATGGAAGAAGACAATTTGGTGGAGAACCTCCAATGCACAACAGAAGCGTGGTGAAAAACTTTCTATAACAAAGATATTGTATCAGAATGGTTACTCTGAACTCCTGGATGATGGATTGCCAATGCATGACAAAATCTCATGATAGCAGAAGAAGTACCACTTGGATATGTTCCAGTTTGACCCTTGCCACGATGTTGTGAACTAGCAGGAGACAAAAGAGATGAGTCCAACTATGATATACTATAATGATAAGAGCTATATGAAGCCTTCAGAGAAAACCAGTGTTCCAGAAAAACCGAAGTACATTGAGATCAAGCATTACATTCTTCGTGATGAGGTCCAAAAAGGAGAAGTGGTTCTCCAATATATTTCCACAGATGAGAAGATAAACAGATATTTTGGTAAAAGCCTCTATCTAAGATGAAAGAGTTTGCATACTCAAGAAACAAGCTGGAGCTCATGGAGACGACTTCTTTATTGAAAAGGGAAGAGATGACTCCCAGTTTGAAAGGGAACACTGATATGTTATTGATTTATGGACAGTCATTTTTCAGTTTGAAAAATGGTCCAGGATGAGCAGTTCCTTTCCAGTTCGGAAAGTGGTTTGAGATTTCTGATGGACAAGCATTTTCCAGTTCGAAAAATGGTCCAAATTGAATAGTCATTTTCATAATGAAAATGGTTCGATGGATTGTTGATGTACCATAGACAATGATTCCCCTTGTGACTAGTGTGGGGGGATGGTCTAGGACATTCTCTCTTCTTGACAGTCACTCTCAGTAGTGATCAAGAAGACTGGTTTGCCTCGTCGGATAGTCATTATTTTGAAGCTCACGGTTGTGAGCAGTTTCGAAGAATGGTCCATTTTGAAGGTTGGTGCAGGACAATCATTTCCTTAGGAAATGGTCCGGACATTTATTCCCTAGCGTAGATTCATTCTCTCCAGAATACACTTTGTTTAGTGCTGGAGGAATGGCCCAAATAGGTGAATGGTCTAGGTTCAACAATCAAGGACAAGGATTCCCTAGGGCAGACTCATTCTGTAACACTCTTTCACCTTAAGCTGTATCGCTCTGATACCAAA
>JASDQU010302108.1:0-10497 GCA_032191745.1 Picea mariana | reverse complement strand
TCTTTGCAACCACTTTCACTACTTTGACCTTTTGGGGCTTCTAGATGACTCATGAGGGTTCTCCAACTTCACATGGGCATAACTCTCTAACCGTGAGGAGTTATGTGGCATTCCACATACCATCGGAAATGCCATGACACGTACTATCCATCCAGAATATTCTTACCTTCAAATATATTAAAACTCATACCATTATACATCAAACAAATGTTGGTCCATTACCCAAACCTTTGTGCTACCGGAATTTGTTACCAGACTTTCTTCAAGGGTTGACATCAATGATAACCAACCAAATTAATAAACAATCTCCCCCTTGGGAAACTATGGAAACACTATGATACAATACTGAATTCATATCACTCATACTCCCCTTGTTATCGTCACTCCCTTTGGAACCATTCCTTTTTTCTCTTTCTCCAAGCATTTACCTTTTCATTTGATAAATCTCTTCCCCTTTGTCATCAATGGAAAAGGTATATTTTCATCTGGGGATTCTCCCCCTAACTGAACTCTTTCTAAAATTGATATCCCAACATGAACTGTCCTTTTTATGGTTCTTCCTCATGTAAATCTAAGAGATATAAGATAATAATTCAATAGCATTCATTTTGGAGTAGAAATTACTCTGAGTCTCTGGTGAAGATACTCAAAGGATTCCCTTGGAAGCAGTTTTGTAAAGATGTATGCCACTCATTCTTTTGTGCCCACATACTCAACTATGATGTTCTTCTCTAAAACCTATTCACATAGAAAGAGATACTTTATTGGAATGTTCTTCGTCTTGGAGTTCATCATCGGGTTCTTTGAGATATTGATGGTTCTTGTATTATCACAATAGATTGGAATGGGATCATTATACTCAACCTGTATATCATTCGGAGTTTGTTTCATCCATAGAACCTGTGTACAACATCTTGCTGCTGAAATATACTCTACTTTAGCTGTAGATAAAGATATTGATGATTGTTTATTTCTTAGCCAATATTCTAAACACTCACCCAAGTAGAACGTTGCTCCATTGGTGCTTCGTTGGTCATCAATTCAACTTTACCAATCTACATCTATGTAGTAAATATGTGATATATCCTTTCCTTTTGGATACTATAATCCAAACTCTTATGTTCCTTTGATATATCTAAAAATTTATTTCACTGCTAAGATATGTGATTCCTTTGGTGCTTCTTGAAATCATCCCACCTGTCCAACTGCCTACATTACATCTGGCCTAGATGTTGCCACATATAGAAAGATACCAATCATTGACATGTATTTCATCTGGTATGTATACTTTGAATCATCATCTTTTCTCAACTTGCAACTGGTTTGCATAGGAGTGGTAACTAGTTTGCAATCTTCCATTCTAAACCTATTTAGAGTTTCTCTGATATACTTAGTTTGAGAAATAAAAATTCCTTGGCTTCATTGACATATCTGAAGACCTAGAAAGAAGGATAGTTCTCCGAGTAATAACATTTCAAATTCATTTTGCATATCCTTTACAAATTTCTTGATGTAGAGGTTGTTGTTTGCACTTCATTTTCTAAACCCTACTTGTTGTATATATTTATCCAGTCTAGAGTACCATCCTCTAGGAACTAGTTGTTCAATGTAGACTTCTTCTTCAAGTTCCCCATTCAGAAAATTTGATTTCACGTCCATATATGTCCATATTGTTCAAGACTTTTCTACACAATTGTCCATAATTTTGACTCATATGCCATTTTACTATCATGAAGTACTACTACAACTGATTAATCTATCATATTGTACTTATGCTAACTGAATGCACTAAATCTATCTACTCAAATTCTGCAAGCTGCTCAAAGTATGGTTCTCTGGTCTATCTCAGCTACTGCATAGACTCCCCCTGTCTATTATTCATATTATTTGGGAGTTTCTAAAATGGATGTCTCAGAACAATTACTTCTCTGAAGTGTATTCATCATATCTTTGAGATCTGACTTCTTTCTTTCTGTCTGTGGATTCATCTTTCACTATAGTTCCTGAAAGTACAATCTCTTGAACTTATTCCTTATTTACATGTCCTTCTTTTCTTTCAGTTATTTTCCAAACTTTTTTGTATCTGATGTGTTTCTTTGTAGAATTTTCTTCATCCCATTTTATTTCCGATCTTGTGATCTCTGGGACTTGGTCTTTGTTCACCTTTTCTTCGTGTTTTATTATCCATACTTTCCTATATCTGATATCAGTGTTCTCTTTCATGGAAGTATCGATCATGCTTCTACAATCACTAGCTATGTGTCCATGGTTATGACATTTGTAACATTCAATATTATGTGGGGCCACATAGGCACTTCTTGCTTGAAAATTTATTTTATAATCCATGCAATTTGAAACCTTATGTCCAAAATTAGTACAATGAAAACAATGACCATAAAAGAAATTTGCATACCTGGGAGTGAATGATCTTCTTTGTGCTATAGTCCTTCTAAATTTCTACATTGAATGATCATGATCATGATTGAATCTTATTTATGGATTGAACATGGATGGTCTTCTTGAATATGTATATTCAATAGTTTTCTTAGATTATGGTTGACCATGATTCCTTCCTTTGAGTAATTCTGCATAACTCTTTCTATTTTCTTCATTCTTATTTTCTAGCAACCTAGAGTTCTTTTCTTCATTCTCTATAACTGATGTGGATGTTTATCTCTCTTCAACGTTCTTGTTGAGCTTGACGATTTTACTTATCAATGTGACAAATTCTTCTTCAAGCTTCTCAACCTCTTTTTCTTTCTTCATTATTTGAGACTTCATGACTTCTTCTGTTCTTTTCGCTTCTTCAAGATGAATTTTTAATGTGATTATTTCTTCTTCAAGTGTTTTCTGTTCTTGAACAAACTCTGCCTCAAGCTGGTTTCGATTGTTAGTTCTCTCCTTAAGATGATATTTCAACATCTTCTCTCTCATTTTTGGTTCTTCCTTCTACGCTGCTATGTTGGATTCCAAATACTTCTTTTGATATTCAATATTTTATTCGATATTTCTATCTTCTTGTAGCTAAGTTCTTAAGTTCTCAATGACCTGTTGGGATTATTCAAAAATGTGAACACTTTCCTTTTGTTTCATCAATTCTTTCTTGAGTGACTTGTTTTCTTCTCTTATTTCATCTAAAGTACTAATCAATTCTTCTTCATAATTGTCTTCATTTTCAATTAGTTTTTCTATCTCATTTCCTTCATGGCATTCTATTTCAAGATGTCCTCATTTTTCACAATTAAATAAAAACAACATACATATGGTGATTATGTACTCTTCATATTCTGAATCCGTTTGACATGGTGAACATATTTATTCCTGATTTGTATCTACATCTTCTTTGGCATTTTCTAAATCTGTGATGGGTGAAGAATATATATCATGTAACTTATCCCAAAGTTCTTTGGCTGATGAACATTTACCAACCTTTTCTCTTACCGGATTAGGTAATCCTTCCCAGATGAAATCCATTGCTATTTTTTTATTCTTCTTCAATTCTTTCTTGGATGCAGTCTTTTCCCTTTTTGAACTATCATATCTTGTAACAACTGATAGCCAAATATAATACCCCTGTTCCTATAAAAACACTTTCATCCTTCCACTCCACATCTCATACTTTAAACCATTTTGACCATTGAATAGTGGTACTCCATCCTCAAAATAACCCATGATCTCCTTCCAGTGGTTAAACTATTTCTTGAAGGAACCTACTCTGATACCAATCATTGGATTACTGAGAGGGGAGGTGAATCAGTAATAGAGAAGTTTAATCCTTTTTAACCATATAATGCAATTGTTGTATCAATGTAGGATTATCATCCAATAATTACAGAGTAAATAAACAATGAAAAAATGAGAAATCATACACATACACAGTACACCCGTGTTTTTATGTGGAAACCCAAAGCGAGAGAAAACCACAAAATAATTTTTCTTATATGTATTTAAAAATTACATTCATTGGAAGCACCAACTTCCTTTGTTTTCTATATGCAACTGGAAGGAGGCTACAACCCCCTATGTTCTTCGACTATAACCGAAAGGTGGCTACAACCACATGTCCTTTCCCCGTCCAACTGCCTTAAAATAAAAGTTGAATCATGGAACCACTGGAACACTATCACTATGATATATATTGTTGTAAACCTGTACCAATCAACCTGTAATCAACCTGTACCATAAACAAGTGCATCAACCAGGCACCAACCTGTACCAAACAACCTGTAATCAGCATGTACCATAAACAAGTGCATCAACCATGCACCAATCTGTACCTCAATCTGTACCATAAATGAATGCATAAACCATGCACCAAATATGTATCAATCATGCATCAAATACACATAAACTATGAATCATCTATATGTACCAACATCATCAACTATGCACCTCATGTATGTTCCAACTCATCAACTACTTGTCTCAACCATGTACCCTTTCATGTACCTCAACCATATACAAAATACATATACCAATATAACTATTAGAATTTCTATATAAATAGATCCCACTATCCATAACCAAATACCATAAACCATTACATCAAACCATGTGCCACAACCTCATTGTTATACAACCTCTATCTGTAACATACCTCAACCAAAATCCCTCATCAATTTCATCATTCAAATATGATTTGTAACTCTATAATACACCTAGTGTATATGATCACATACCTATAAACCTTCCTTAACTTTAACAACAAGAGACTAGCATTTTCATCAAACTTTACTTTAGTGCCACATGACTAATTATGGATTAGTCAACAACCCTAACTTGAAATAATCATAACTATGTACCTATAATGAATAAATATCTGAAAATAGTACACAATGTTCTTCAGTGTCTTTTATGCAATTCCTCCAGGTTTCACTTCTTGGAACCTCTTTGAAAAGGAGTTATAAAAAAAATGGCATACCTTATTGAATTATGGCTTATTCTAGAGAGAAAAATTTTAGAGCATGCCCCGCACGGAATATTTTTTGTATGGATATGAAAATATCAAAAAGAATACTATAGACTTTAATATAACCAATACAATTGGTATTACTAAATTTGGATCTATTATGAAGAAGTTATGAAATTTTTACCCAAAACACCTATTTTAGACTAGTTTCAGGACTAGCCACAAACCCTATTTTCCATGGAGTGTAACTCCAAAAATAAAACTACCCACAAGATGAAATTTTTATCACAACTACTTAGATATGTTTCCTCAATGGTCTCCCAATTTCAGGGTCTGAATAATTCTAGAAAAAATATTATTGCAAAAATGGTGAGATGACCTGTAAATAACATACCTTAGAAAGCATCATCAAAAGAATTTATCCTCCCTTGAATTTCGGCCTTGTTTACTTCACCTCCCTCTAAAATTAAGCTTATATATCCTTTGGTTACCTCAATCACTTGTAGATATTAAATATGCTCAAGTGTGATTAAAATGAGAGAGCCTTTCCTCTTATTTATACTTTCATGTAGCTTCCTCAAGGGGTTACCTTTTTTGTTCTGCATACTATTTTATATTTGGAATATCACAAGTGGTGTCAGAGCACCTTCCTCGATAGAAAATTGTGGGTTAAATTTCTTTGGGTAGAGACGTATTTCAACGTCTTTAATCTACAAAGATTTTTCGTTACGCGCATAAACCTGCAGTCGGGGATTCATACATTCATGAAATACAAGTGGTACTTAAGTGCACATATGTTGGCCACCCTTGTAACCTTTGTTGGTACCCCTTCAAGTGGTAGCACATCAAACAAAACCTATATATGGATCAACCTAGATCTCTTGAAGCCCTCCATATATAAATTGATCGGTCGCCTAACTGTTATAGTGCCACCTAGAACAACACTCTGGAAGATATTGTATAGTACCTGGGTAGTTGGGTAGTATGGCTAAGGGAACACTCTAGCCTCCTTAGTTGGTGCCTTGAGATATTGGGCTGAGTACTATTGTTGGACCCCACACATATATCAGAGAGCTATAACATAGGGAAAACCCTTTCCTGTATAACCCTTGAATAACCTAACCCTTGGGATGAAAAAAAAAATAGAACAAACAAGATCTATTTCCATGCAATTATGTCTAATGCATTGGGGTTGCGAAATTACTCCACATTTATTCCTATTAAGAATTTAGGAATTTCATCACTACAATATTCTTCATATAGGAGTATAACTCCACAGGAGTAAAAAAAAAAAGTTTGAATCTTTTTGGCACCATTATTCGAGACCTATCCCATTGGATTCTGTTAGAGAAAGATTTTCCTTGCCCTATGCAATCTTGCAGAGAAATCCTTATTCCATTTCCCTATGCAGACTTACTTTCCCTGATTGATGAATCCATAGACAAAAATAAATATTTTTCCACTTGTACGCACCTTGAAAGCTATACATCAAGTCTATATGCTAGCTACTCCACTACATCCCGCATACATTGGGATTTGTGCCAGAAAAACAAAATTAAATGTTGGGTTTCCATGTCACGCCAGGAGATCTCTAATCCTTGGCCTTCCATATACTAGAAAAATTCCAACTCAACCCTTCAGTTTCATTTTTAAGGCTATAAAGAAGCCAATTCTGAGCTATGGAAAAGGAGAGAGAATTCAACTTTGAGAGCAAAGTTACTCTGGAGAAATTATTACTTCATTATCGAGTCTGCATCCCTTTGTCCTTTAAGTCTGAACATAATGTTCAACCCCCAAGATCTTCCCTTATTGATGGGGAACCTCTTTGTCTCCCTTATATGATCTTGCCTTTGGTGGAGGATTGAAGTGGTGAAGGCCCAGTTGGAAGGAACTCGATTTCTTGGTTTTGAACCGTGCTGACATGGAAGTCTGTAATGTTTCACTTTTGTTGATCATTTATTAATATAAATACTCCTTTCTCGTCCAATTTATATCTTCCAAATATATGTGTTATGATCCATGGGTATGTTTGTTTTGTATATTGATGTATTATGCTATATGTTAGCACCAGAAGTCACCTCTGGATTGCGGCAGAGGTAAGCCCAGTACCCATCAGTTTTATGTCATGGTGTTACACATTATTTTCGTCATCCTTATGACCGTTAATAATGTAAACCTATATGTTTCCTTTATAGGGTTCAGTGGCCTGAGTTCCTGAAGAGAGAAGGGAGAAGAACTTTTCCTGAGAAAAGAGGTTGCATTCTCCTTTGTAAAAACCCCATAAAAAAAGGAAGTTCGCAGGTTGCTATATAGGCAGGGTGTGAGAATGCCTGATTCTCGTAGGTTGCATCATAGCTGGGTTGTGAGAGGTTCACTGGTCTATAGGTAGAGTGCGAGAATGCCTACACATGGGAAAAATGAGCATTTTCTCGAATCTTCTAGAAGGAGAAACTTCCATGGTGAGGTGGCATCCAAATGTTTTGGATCTTACTCGCTTTCATGATTTAGTGGGATCATCCTAACCTCCTCACCTTATAATCTTCAAATTATAAAAGGAGAGGATCTCTCATGGAGAAAGTTAGCTTTGGAGATTTTGATTTTGGAGCTTGAAGTTGTTTTTTGGCTTGGGATTGTTAGCTTGGTTAGAGTGGCTTTGAGATTTGCTTTGTCAAGATAGATTGTGATGGGTTATCAGATCCATGGTCTCAGAATCCTTGGAGAAAGAAGTGTGTGGGGAACAAAGGACAATTGGAAGGGGCCTTACGACATCAAGGCCATGGTTGTAATCTCTCTTTCACATTTAATATGATACAGTAATATGATTATTTCCTATAAAGCTTGTTGTGTTTTATTGTATGATTCCTTGATCACATACATAGGTTTATATTGAGTTTATGTTATTGCTATCACTTTGGTTGGTTGCGTTCTTTTGCAGGATCATCATTGTATGAGCGTTGGAACGGAGCTAGGATGGCGATAGCAAAAGGAAGCGATATTTAAACGGTATGTCAACCATCCCTCTTTAGTTGGTAAATTCAATATTTAAAACTTAAGGAAAGCGTCATGTTCTGGTGTGTTTTTTTCTAGATCTAGGTGGATCTAGGGAGATCAGTTAGTGTCCACACCTACTGATTAGTCCGATAACAAAATTGGCAACTCCACTGGGGAATCAATTTTTTCCTAGTTAGTCTAGTTCCCCTTGCTTTGATTGCTTGTTTTCTGGTCTCTGAGTCTGTGGGAGATCCGTCCAGACTCTCTGGATATGAAAGTTCACTCAAATTTAGTCCTTTTTCAAATTTTTGCTTGTTTACAAGCATTCTCACACTGTACCCTTTAGTGTTCTGTGAGAAACACCTAAGTTCGCACCCTGGTGTTAAGTCCAGTGTGAACCCCTCGCAGTCAACCTTTGTTCAGCCTGCAAGAATCTTTGATTCTCGCACTATAATACACTACCAGCCTGTGAACTTGTTTGTAAATTTTTTTTGGATTGGGTCTTGTCATTTTTTGATGCCCAATTTTGCTTTGAATAGCTGGATTGAACTTTTGGAGCCTATATTGGTCTGTTTATAGTCTTCTTGACAATATTTGAGTTTATTTTATCCATCTTTGCTTTGTTTGGTTTTGAAGGATTAGTCTCTTGCTTTGAGTGTCTTTCAATTACAAAGCATATGTTTTCTTTAGAATTGTTTAGGGAAAGATCAGATTTCTTCTGAATAGTTTTCTTTAAAAGAGAACTTTTAGTTTGGGTTTCTTTGTTTTAAGAAAGTTCATTATTGCTTTTAGTGAAATTTTTGAAACAAAAAGATTTAATTTCTTGCTTTATATTAGATTGGGGGCATACTTGCATTTGAAGTAGCGAAATTGCATGAATCTTGGCATTGGTGTTCAGTACCTCTTTCTCATTTCTTGAGAATCTTGATATTGATGAGTTTAATATATTTTGGGACATCGTGCATATGGGAATGACAAATGTTTTCTCCTTCTCGTAGCATAGCTTTCATCGAAATGAAAAGATTACATCTTCATCTCTTTGCATAACTTTCGAGTCAGTCAAAACACCATATTGTCCACGCCATTTTCCTATTTAGTAACAACAGCCATAAAATAAAGCGCTTATAAAAATTGATTAGACATTTTTATCTTTTCTGGTAGCAAACCTACATTAGATTAGTTGTAGGGCTTTGGAATAGGTGTGAAAGATAACTTTCCAAAGCTTCAAACAAACATAGTATCTTGTGATAGGGAGAGTTAAATCTGCTTACTTCATTTTGTCCTGGGAATCCCTTCTCACACAAGGGTCAATCACGAGGTCACATTGAGACTGGAAAAGTTACTCACCCTGCTTTGTTGGTCTTGGTGTAAAGATTACGTGTATTATGGGGGTCTCTTGAGAGGTATACCCACAATAATGAGTGGAAGCCTTTCAAGTTGATTTCGGGATAGATACCCTGCCCTTGCACGTGGATCGGACTGTTGACTGTTTCCTTAGTGGCCTATCTCTCTAGGTTCTTTACATGAGGTGACTGTGGAGGGGAAAGTCTTCATGGTACCTGGAATCGACGTTGGCCAAACTCACTTGGGCTCTTTGGAGGGTATACCCATGATTATGTGTGGGAGCTTGCACCAGGGTGTAAGTTCGTTAAGCAGGCTGTCAACGTAACTTTTCCACCCGCTCTATCTCATCCCCTTCTTACATTGTTCCCTCGACGTTGGATTTCATCACCAATTAGTGTGCTCATTGTAAAAAGGTTTTGTTTGTTTGCTTGATTCCTAGATTTTTAGCTTGTGCTGTTTGTTTTTCCTAGCAGACTCTAGGTTGGATTTATTTAATGGCGTCAGTTCTCAAAATGACCAATGAAGGAACCCCTGCTCCAGGGGAAACTTTTGTTTTTCCTTCTTACAGAAACATTGGTCCTCCTCACATTTCTACTTTGATCCTTCCAGGTCTCACAATTGGATTACCGGTATGGTTGTTTTCCACTCAGCTAATCCTGAATGCAGTAAGTGCTTCAGTCGTAAGCACTTCCCCCCAAGAGCATAAACCTCATATTGATCCTTCACTGTCTTCACCAGTAAGATCTTCTTCACCTTCTTCACTTGCGAGGTCTCCTTCTATTTCATCTTCTTCGTCGAGTGAAAGTTCTGAAGCTAGTAACCTGGTGAATAAGAAGAAGAAAGATAAACAAGGGTCAAAACCTCCAACCACTGTCAAACATGTTAGAACACAACCAGTTACTGTTAATTGTGCTGGGAGTGTTGATGATGTCAAGATAACCCAAACACCTCGTAAGCCCAAGTACCCTTGTAGGCTTTGTAAGGGTATCCATCTTCTTAAGGATTGCCCTGGTCTACCCAAGGTTATAGAAGTATGGTCTACACATCCTCGCCAACCCACGTCGTTAGCCTCTGAACAACATGCTGACAACCCCCCGTCAACTAGTCATGATACGGTTGGGAAGAAGACAAGTAGAGTCAAGTTCCCGTGTATGTTATGCAAAGGGAGTCATCTCACTCACCTTTGTCCTCATATGGACGAAGCCTCTAAATTACTGGAAGACGTGACTATTTCACAACCTCAACTTCCAGCT
>JASDQU010302106.1:0-13816 GCA_032191745.1 Picea mariana | reverse complement strand
AATGGTCACCAATTCATTTGTAACAACTAAGAAGAGTCTCTTTAGCATGTCCCTTTCTCTATTCCTCACCTTTAGAAATATTTCTAGCATCTCCTCTATCATAAAAAAATATGGTTTTGTTTCCATTAGGAGACATGAGCTTCTTGAAGCCCTCTACAATTGACATAAAGTCTTATGGTGCACCATTTTACCTAGACAGGTTTCCATCCCACAAGATATATATCAGTAATTCATTTTATCCCTTTCTCCATCCCTTTATCATGTTCCTATACAATCCTCAATCCAAAATTCCCATAGCCCTTCCTCTCCATCCCTTTATCATGTTCCTATACAATCCTCAATCAGAATTTCCCATAGCCCTACCTCATGTCATATATTTTCTTTTGGAGACATAAAGAGAGTTATTCACATGATCAATAACAATAGAGTTACATATGAGGAAGACCTACACATTGATTTCCTCAAACATGGTATTCACTCTATCAACTCCAATATTGTCAATTTGTTTGATTTATTGTGTTGTTTGATCAAGTTCTCCTTTCACATGGTTCCACCATATCATCCACCCCATTTTGAAATCAAGGTTTAGTTAAGATCCTACCATTACATGATCATCATGATTGGACACACTTAAATACCTGTTATCAAATTTAGTTAAGATCCTGTGTGAATGGCATAATTTTTTTTTTTTTTTAAAACCCAATATTGGTCGCTTTAGCGACTAACCTGTTCATTGCCAGTATTGCCAATTGGTCGCAAACATCAACATGTTAGTCACTAGAGAGACCAACGTGTTCATCGTTAGTATTGTCAATTGGTCGCCAACGTCAACGTTAGTCGCTAGAGAGACCAATGTGTTAGTCGCTAGAGAGACCAACATGTTAGTCGCTAGAGCAACCAACGTGTTAGTTGCTTGTATTTCCGAGAAAGTGAGCAAACTAGGTCACTTGGTCATTCTAGCGACTAACTGATCCTCCTTCTTTTGACCTTTTTAACTGATGGTTTGGTCACTCTAGAGACTAATATTCATCGTTCTAGCGACTCATAGTGGTTTATTGACTAAGTTTGCCAGGGTTGTCTTGGTCACTCTTGCGACTAATATTAGTCATTTGACCGACTAACATTCGTCGCTAGTCGAACTTTTCCCTATTGTGAATAGGATTCTTTTCCCAGTCACTAGACTGGCGAAGATCCATGTGTGGCCACTAGACCGATGAATGAATTCCGATGAAAAAAAAAATCATCTTGGTCACAAAAACCACTCTATGCCGACGAAAATTCATCTCTACTTCATCATAAAAACGTTCAAATTTAATAGTGTCATCCATTAGATCAATTAGAACTTCTTCTACACACTTTTCAGCTGCGCTAATTTTGTTCGACATACATGCTCAAGATCAGATAACTCAAATTAATGAATGGGTGTTCAAAGCAATAGAACAAGTGTCGATCTTAGTAACCGCATCACGGTAGCAATGAGTTGGATTGGATACAATTCGCAAAATTGTTCTCGGTGCAACAGTCGACGGAATAAGTAGACAGTGATGTAACGGGTCTTCTCCAACAGACAAGAGGCCTTAATCAATGTGGTTCTTCCCATTACGACGCAGTTCCAATGGTCTGAAGACGAGCTTTCTGGTCGTAATTGTTGTTCTAACTGTTTGGGGGTGTCGGTCTAATGGTCATAATGCCTCCAATGGTTATATTTCTTCACCATGGCAAAGTTCCATGTTGCACTGTTGTGATATCCCAGTGAAGTTCCAATTTTGCAAATCTTCCTTCTGCGAAGTCCCCTCTGGAACATTCTACAACTTTACTCTCTTCTTACTAAGCTTTCTAGCCTTCTTCCGTGTGATATTCATCTCGGTATTACTCTTTCCTTTATGATTCTTATCTCCTTTTGGAATAGTAACTCCACACTAATGAGATTATTTCATAGGGTTCAAGGGTAATACTTCTTCTCTGTCTGGGGTAGGTGCTCCATTCTTCTATGAGTCTTCTTGTGTTCTTTCAACATCCAAGTTTCTAGTTCTAAATAGCTTTGCTCTATTCTCCTGTTCTTCAATCAAGTGTGGTATCCTCCTAGTCATGAAATCTTTTAATTCTTTCTTCTTATGTTCTAATACTTCTTCTTTTCTTATGGCTTGACCCTTCTCAATTCAGGTTTTTCCTTGTAACATAGCAAATGGGTTGTCGCTCTCAATAAACTTAAAAACCTCAAAATCTTCCTCTGTCGAAGTTCCATGAGCACTCATAGACATATGGGTGAGTCTTCCACATAGGGTTATCAGCTTTCCTCTGAATAATCCTATTCCTCCCAATGAAGGAATCATAGCAAGATTTCCTAAAATTTCCCAAGTTCTTTTTGTCATGATGTTCACCTATGTTTCTTCATCTAGAACACAGTCAATGTCGAAGTCTCCTATTCTTATTTCTATGCATTTTTTTTCTTTTAAGATCTCTGATACGTATAAATTTATGTGATCATTCAGGGTTTCTTTCATTTGTAGCACTACATTCTATGATTCTTTCTGGGGTTATGCCATGGTCTTAGTTTCTTGATCTTCCTCCAGGTTTTCTTGTCTCATATTCAATCTTTAAACCTTAGAAAACATTCTAGGGCAATCCAAAACTTCATGGTCCATAGCTTTACAACAAAGACAAACAAGACCTCTACCAGGGAATTACTTAGCAAGATGTCTCAGTCTTCTACAACTATAGCAAAGAGTTAATCCTCTCTTTCTTTTGAACGATCCCCAACCTTTCATGTACTGCACACTAGGGTCACAGTAACTAACCTGCAAAAAATTGTTTCTAGGATCCTGCATCCATTTGTTAGTCCAGACATTCTTTCTATGCATAGGAATAACATATCTTTCATCATTTCTATCAGAGCTACTCATATCAAATCTTCTTTCTTCTAGTTGTGCCCTAGTTTTCCGGCTAGGACAAAATTTATCAAACATACCTAGATACATACTTTTGAAATAAAAATTTCCACTTATCTTACCTTTTCAATCAAAACTTTTCATTGTTCTTACCTTTATCAGAGCGCAAAGCTTCAATATCTTACCTCTTTTCTTCAGATATGACTTCTCTTCTTAGCACAGAGTTTTACATGTCAAGTAGAATACTGCGCACTAGGGCAATAGATCTATGCACGAAGATTTATTTTTTCTTCAGTTCCCAGCAATCACAGTTTCAGGTCCAGACAACGGAACCATTTGTTGGCACAAGGGAAAACCCAAGGTTCAACGCTCAAGAGCGCACCATCAAAACCCTAACTACTGGCCCTTTCAGAAACACCTGCGAAGCAGATGAAGTCTCACCCGAGGTAGAGGCAGGGGTGGTTGCAGGACTCCAATGTCTGCAACCTTAGCTGGGACACATATATGTGATTACAATATTCTATGAAAGAACTTAGCAGTTACAGTTCATCAGTATTTAACCAGTATCTACTTCATAGTAAAAATCCTGATCACAGAGCACTGCAGTATTCACCCAAATCTAGTATATACAAGCACTAATCACATTCACATGGGTTATATCTAGCACTTATTCATATTATTAAGCACAAAACATCAACATATCTATCTATCATTTTTATATGTCAAAGCACTAAGCAAGTAAACACATCAATACATTGCACAAATCATAACAACATGGGATATATGTGGTTCAACCCCAGCCTGGGGCTATTTCCACCAACTCTTCTTCTTTGTTATTATCTTCTGTCAATATTCTACATGCACAGAACCACAAGATCCTACTCCGCATAGGACAGGAGATCTGTGTGCACCTCGCCAGATCCTCCTTCCTCAAGTTAGGTTACAACACAAAGCTTCTACTCAATCCTTTACAATCACTTGCACTTAGCCTTGCAAGTCTCACAAATCATGTACAACTATCACTTGCACTTAGCACTTGGTATCACACACTTGTTCCTTTTCACTTAGCATCACATACACCCCCTACTTACATCTCCTAGATTTCTATTTATACATTACAAAATGGGCCTAAACATGGGTAAAACCCATGGGCCAACATCCCCATACCCATTACATAAGCCCAAAACCCAAAACGCCCTAAACAAGGGGCCAAGATCTCGCAATGTCCGCTTCAACTTGCGCTCCACCTTCGACAGCCTCTCGAAGTCCCAAAATAGGTCAAACATGACTAAGGATCCTCAAAACTTGGTCAAGGGCCAACAATTCTAACTTTTAAACGGACAAGTTGGGATAAACAAGCAGATGGCGATGTCTAGGTTCTGAAATCACGGCTCGACACAAAATCAGTTCTATGTTAGCTCAGATAATTATGGGTGGCAAAAAGTGGTCCTGGCTCAGCGTCCGATGAGTTAAATAAGCGAGTGTCATAATGGATTCCTCCAATGTGTAGGGATGCTTCCATCAATGTGAATCTATCCATTATGGCACTGTCTCAATGTCCAATGGTGGTCTATCCGCCCATAAATGCGTTTTCTATCCATTTTGGGGTGTCATTCCAATGGGCTGGGTGCCTCCAACGGTCATATAGCTTCGCCATGGATAAGTCCCAGTCTGCGCAGTCATGTTGTTCCGACGAGGTTCAATTCTTGCAAACCTACCTCCTGCAAAGTCTTCCATTTGTTCTCTGTAAATTCCTACAGCTTTTCCAACTTAGCCTTCTTCTTATTGAGCTTCCTTGCCTTCTTTCATGTGATCTGAGTCTCTCTAATTGTTTTTGGAATTCTCTTTCCATTATTATTCTTATCTTATCCTGGCGTAGCGACTTCACATTGTTGATGTGCTCTCAAAGGGTTCAAAGTTAATACCTCTTCTCTTATTAAGTCCAGGGTGGGTATTCTTCTTTCTTGCATGGATAGGTCCTTCAAACCTTCTTGCATTTTTTCAACCTCAACAACTAATTCTCTTGTCTTCTTTTGCTTTGAATTATTTTCTCGTTCTTCTATTAGTCGGTCTATTTTTCTAACTATGAAATCCCTTAGGTCTTGCTTTTTCTTTTCTGTAGCTTCTTCCTCTTCTTTCCTTCTAAGATTATCCTTCTCAATCCAATTCTTTCCTAACAAGAGTGGGAAAGGGGCATTGTTGTCAACAAACTTAATGACTTCAAATTCTTCTTTAGTCAATGTTCCATGAATAATAATAGGTACATTAGTAACTCTTCCACATAGGGTTATCATCTTTCCTTTAAATAAGCCTATCCTTCGTAATGAAGGTATCACAGTGGGCTTTCCCAAAATTTCCCAAGTTTCTTCTATCATAATATTCACTTGTGTTTCCTCATCCAAGACACAGTCTACGTCAAAGTCTCCTATTATTGCACTTATGCGTTGTTTTACCTTCAAGATCTCTGGTAAACTAACATCTTTGTGATCATTCATCGTTTCTTTCAACTGTAATAACATAGTCGGATATTTCTCTGATTCTTTCTCTTTGTGAGTCTCTAACATGATCTTAGTCTCTTGACTTCTTTCATAGTTTTCTTGTCTCATGTTCATCCTCTCAACTTTAGCAATCATCCTTGGATAATCCTCAACTTCATGACCAACAATTTTACAATAAAGAAAAATAGGACCTGTACCGGGACATTCCTTAGCAAGATGGCCCGGTCTTCTATAGTTACAACACAATTTCAATCCTCTCTTTCTTTTAAACGCTCCCCAACCTTTCCTGTACTGTGCACTAGGATCACAGTGCTGGACCTGCAATCTGCAAAAAATCTTTCTAGGTTCCTGCATCCACTTATTAGTCAAAAAAATATTTCTATGCATAGGAATAACATATATTTCTTCATTCTTATTAGCTTTACTTAGATAAACTCTCTCTTTCAACTACGCCCTAGCTTTCAGACTAGGATAGAATCTATTAAACATACTTAAATTCATGCTTTTGAAACAAAAAATTTCACTTATCTTACTCTTATCAAAGCACAAATCTGTACCTCTTTCAAGATCTTACCTCTTTTCTTTAGATCGGGCTTCTTTCTTAGTACAGAGCTTCGCAAGTCAAGTAGAGTATTGCGCACTACAGCAGAAGATCTACACACATAGCTTCTCTTTTCTTTACTTGAGTTCCTAGCAATCATAGTCTTAGGTCCCGACAACGGAACCATTTGTTGGCACAGGGGCAGACCCAGGGTTCAACGCTTCATCAGCGCACCATAAAAACACTAACTATCAGCCCTTTCGACAACACCTGTGAAGCAAGAGAAGTCTCACCTGAGGTAGAGGCAGGGAGGGCTACAGGACTCAGGTGTCTGTAACTGAGCTGGGAAATATATATGTGATTATAACACTTCTACATAGTACTTAGGAACAACATGCATCAACACATTAGTCTTATTCACATCATAGATCAAACCCTAAGTACAGATCGGCCCAGTAGCAATGACAGCATACACATCACACTTAGCATCATAAGTTAGATCTAGCACATTCAATATAAATAAAGAACCAAGCATTCATAGATCTATCTAACATACATAATAACAAAAGCACTAAGCAGATAAATGGCAACATAACATAGCACAAAGAAAACCATCAACACAAGATATACGTGGTTTTCCCTAGTGTGGGGATACATCCACCAACTTCTTCTTATTTATTAGTCTTCAAGGTCTTACAATCATCTGCTCCTGTGCATTAAGCCACAGAGCCTAACTTCGCAGAGGACAGGAGATCTATGCACTAAGAACCAGATCCTCCTTCCCAAAATTAGGTCAAGGCACAAAGCCAACTCCTCTAACAAGAACAGAGCCTTACATACATATTTTGTTGCACAAAGCACTCAAAACTACTTGCACTTAGCCTTTCAATCTATTGACTCCTTTCTACATTACAGTCTTACTTATTTATACTTTTACAATAAGGCTTAAACATGGGACAACCCATGGGCCAACATCCCATAACCAATTACAAAAACCCTAAGAACCCCTTGCTAGGTCCACAAATCCCACAAAACAAGTGAGATCCACAATCTCAGCTCCACCTAGGCACTCCTTCCTCGATCATTGTGTCAAAGTCCCAAGAGTGGTCAAACCTGACCAAGATTTCCTCAAAACTTGGTCGAGGGCCAACATTATGGTCTCCTTTACAACCCCAACATTGAATGGGTTTTTTCCTTAGTCTTTGCCCAACTACCTCAGCCATCTTGTTCTCTCTAAAAGATGGTTGTCCTTGAGGATTGTTTCTGAAAAATGGTGGCTTGTTCCCCTTCTGCCTCTGTTCCCTCTTAAATTTCTTCTTGTCTTCCCAAGCTCTTTGGAAAATAGGCTTTCCTTTTTTTGATCATATAATCTCTTGGCTCTCCTTATGGTTTCCTTCAAAGTCTTGGGATCATCATATTGAATCTTTTCACTGATAAAGGATGGCAGCCCACTCAAATACCTCTAAATCTTAATGGTCTCATCTTTGATGAAGGGTACATACTGCAGCGGTTCTAAAAATATCCTTTCATACTCATCAATGGTCATGCTTCCCAGTTTGAGTTCAAAGAACTCTTTCATATTTTTGTTATAATACCTCTTGGTTAAGTATTTCTTCTCAAAATGCTTCTTGAATTCCTTCCAAGTCACATTTTTCTCTCCGATGTGCTACACTTGCACCAGCTGATCCCACCACATGGATGCCTCTCCTTCAACTGATAAATAGCAATTCTTCCTTCTGCATGAGAAGAATAGTTATGCAATTGGAAGTAATTCTTCATGCCTAGCTGCCATGTCTCAACATCTTCATCCTTCTTGTGTTCACCATCAAAATAAGGAGGCTTGATTTTGTTCATTTATCCTTTCAACTCATCCACCCCAGACCTCTTATGCTTCCTGGAAGGGGATGGACTTGAGTTGCTATGTTCTCTCCTTTTGGATTTCCTGTGAGAGTGATGGTGATGTTTTCTACCACTCCTTGATCTTCCTTTTGCCTTAGGGGTATTGTGGCTTCCTGATTTGTTGGAGCCACTCTCCTTATCCAAATTATTTTCAATTATATAAAGGCTGGGTATTGACTTCATGTTGAATTCTTCTTGTTGATCCTTGGATTTCATAAGCCTTTCATTATTATCCTTGTGACTCTGGACATCTTTCCGTATATTTCTAATGGTCTCTACCATATTCATGTTAGCATCCTTTTCTTCTCCATGTCCATTGGAGTTTGTTCCTTCCATACCCAATTGGACATTCATCCCTTTGATTTCATCTTCTTGATTGTAAGCCTCTTGTTCATCATCCATCTCTCTGCACTTTGTGATAACTCTGTTTCATTCTTACAGTTGTAATTCTACAAAAATGTGTAACCAATAGAACTTTGTCAAGCTAATTGCTCTCAATAATTTCATGAAAACACAAACCATTCTAATTCATTAATATATCAGTGTTATTTTATGTTATTTTCCTAATAAATTTATTGTTCATATCTAATTTTTGGGTGAACATTTATCTTCCACTGTTCAAGACCTTTCCAATGACTTCTTCCATGCTCAATTCTTAGTTTTGAGCAGGAAGTTATGGATACTTGAACAAATTTAATTTCGGGGATGAAATCCATGTGCATGGATTCTTCCATCTCAAAGTCGAATTGGCTCTTGGATCCGTTTTGGATCCTCTCTTCAGGTTTACAGGACTTCCTTACTTCGTTAGGTGTAGGTCTGTACAAATTAAAAAAAAAACCCATGGGCTCCTTCTCTAAGCCCTTCTCTATTTTCAAAAACAATTTTCGGGCACTTATCCCTTTTTCTTCGGCCCTCTCATCTCATGTGACCACAGGTTGTGACCCAATGCTAAAAGATAGGAACTTATCCTATGCTTTAGGCCTCTAGGGCTCCAGAACTTCAGGTTTCGTAGCTTTACCTTTCACCTCACCCCATTTCCTCTGAATGTCGAAGTGGAGAATTTCCGAACAACTACCTCTTCATAGCTTTAAATCTCTAACACTTTGGAGCTTCAAGCTTCAAAAGATATTGCTAATTCATTCCTTATTTCTCCTGAATGTCAAACCCCTGAACTTCTAGGGCTCACTTATTACGGTTCACCCGGGGTGCTACGTATCATAAAAATAAAGGTGACACATGGCCCATCAGTTGTTAATGTATGTCAGATTCCCATTATTACAAATAACCTATCAAAAACATGAAATAGATGGACACATGGCATGCGTATGGTGGTCCACATCACCCTAGGTGATGTCACTTACGTATTCTGTAACTTCGAAATTTTGGGCTTCGGTGGACTTTGCACCCACACACTTTTGATCTCCCGAACGTCAAATTTCTGAATACTTAAAGGATGTATGATCGACGGTCCTCATTCCCTGTTTAGATCGGCAGTCAACAAGAGCTCCAGAACTCCAGGTTTTGGGAGTTCTAAGGCTCCATCATGCACTCCCTTCTGAATTACCTAATGTCGAAATCATGAAGGGATGAGATCTATGGTCGACATTCACCTGTCAACGTACGACCAGGATTGACTCCAATTCCAAAAACTGAGAAAATTGTTGATCTGTCGATCACTTTAAGATCGACGATCCTAGTTGATTGCATACCTCGAACATGCTCGGGGTTTAACAACTCCAACTTCCACAACGGAAATATGTGCGATGGAGTGGAATTCAATGTCCATCGTTGATCTTCCTCCCGATGGAGATCTACAATTTCAGTTGACTGCGAGATGTGAAATAGCTCCCATGTTAATTTTCCTTTGGACTTCCATGATTTTTCCCCTCCGTTGATCTATTCCTCATAAATCTGACGATCAAGATTAAATCATTGTCGATTTGGCATTTTTGAACTTCTAAACCCTATGGGGTCCACGTATCACAACTTCCATCAATTAAGGTGGTGACACGTGGCCCCACCGTCGAGTGACACGTGTCAGGTCACAATTGGTACATAAGGCCTGACAAAATTACAAAAACAAGTGACAACGTGGTAGACTTAGGGTAGGTCCATGTCACCCTAGGTGATGTCATCATTCCACATCATATTCGACACTTTGGGACTTCAGCGATTTCCTCTCATCGGCATTTTTTAAAAACTGTTGAACTGTTGATCATGTCCATGTCACCTCAATGTTTCATGATTTCGGCACTTCGGAAGGTCTCTTCTCCTCTGCACACTTTAAAACTCCCGAACTATCGAACTTCGAAATATCAAACCAACTGATCTGTGGACATGTAGCTCCAATAATGGATGGTCCATATTGGTTTAAGACTTCGGGACTTCGGAGACACTCTACTCCGCGCAATCTCAAAAGGATTTCCTCGAACACTGAACCGCTGAACCACTTGGGAAATCCAATGGTCTGCCTTCTCCCGAATGATCTAAGGCTAAGAATCACTACGGGACTTTGGAGGATTTCCCTGCTGAAACACCACACAACCCCCAGACTATCGAAAATCTGAATTTTGATCTTCTAACATGTGTCCTCAAACACAAATGGTCTATATTAACTCCAGAGTTCAGGAATTTCTGAGATTTCTCTCCTTACAGCTTAAGGTCTCACTTCTCAAAGAGTGTCAAACCTCCGAGTTGTTGTGAGATCTACAACTCACTTCGCTTGCATGTAGATCTAATGGTTGGGATCTGACCTTCACCACTGCACCCCACCTCTTGATTCATGCTTGATATGATGGCTTGGATTTGTATTTGGACAAAACCAATGGTCAAGTACTCATCTCATTGATCCACAGCGTATATCCACTTCGGAACTTCGAAGCTCCAGGGATTTTGCCTCTTTTACAATAATAACTTCAATCAGTCAGAGTGGAAAATTCTGGCGGACTTCAATGCTCAACCACCTGTTGAGGGGCCCTAAATCCATTTAACTCAATAGTAGGAACCAAACCCACCACCGAGGCCTAATAAGACACTACAACGTTTAATAGTGGAATGGTTCTCCAGATCTTGCGATCCAACCAAAATAATTGATGGGCTTTACGTTTTCTCATGAATATTTTCTCCTTCGGTTCGAAAGTTCTCTTTTTTGTATTTTTTCTTAGGTAGGACTGATATAAGGTAAAGCCGATGTAAACCAACCAAGTGACAAAGTGGGAAAAAACTTAACTAATGGAGAAGAGGTTGAGCTTGGGATAACCCTTTACCCTAGCATGTAGACAGTGATCGTCTACCACATGCCTAGTATTAATACGTTAACTGTGTGGGTATTCCAATTACTAAATGAGATATGATTTATCTGAAGAAAACATGCATGTGATAAACAATGGCAAGTAAAATAATTCACTTAACTCTAATAGTCAATCACATAATAACACAACGATTTATCTTCATCATTAAAGAAAGAATTGTAAAACATTGCATCAGATAACTTATCAATAGATTTAGTATCTCTTACTCGTTACAGCATCCATTCATGAGACAAAATAGGAAACAATTCTTCTCCACATCCAATCATACACACATTTGATGAAAACACAAACTTGTCTCTAGTCCCAAAAATGACTTCTTAATTAAAGGTAGCTCCGAAATAGTTCTTAACAAAGCCAAAAATGAGGATCTTTGCAGTAACCATTGACCTTTGCTAATAGGTCAATTCTCCTATTTATAACATACTATTAACTAAAAATAATTGGTGAAGTGCAACTAAGAAAAACAAAACTCGCCAGATGGCACCTTCTTCTATCAATCTTTCTAAGAGTCATCTTAGGATATCACTTAAGTAGGTAACTCTTCTCGTACTCCGACCACTTGATGAACAGATCCTCATAGGTGTTGGTGCATGAGAATCTATGGTGTTCCATTGGGGCCAATTGAATCACTCTTATATCTACCGCATATGCCCAATACTTGACTATACTGGCACTTAATTATTGCAGCATAGCTCGAGATTTGACCAAGTGATCCATAAACTATCGCACCTAAACTGGCATCATGTCTATCACCTTTTCTATTTCTTCGGCCCATGATGAGTCTTTCTCGGTGTGCAAATTCACTATGTCATGCAAGTTGACAAACTCATCGAGTGTGCCAAACTCGGGGAGTCTAATGTCTTTCATCACCCGATTGATATTGATCCAGTTTTTCTTGCACTTGGCCCATTTCTCTTGGATATCTTGGTGAGGTTCCTGGGACATTTTAACCCAATACTCGGTCGATTTCCTGATGCAGTCGATGTTTCTTTTCCTTAGCACCCAGATTCCATGCTCTTTGGCATCCTAACCCTTTTGCACCACATTGATATAGTCAATTCTTTCCACAGCTTGTTATGCCTTCTCGTACCACCTCTCCATATCTTTGCATGTGGTTAGTGCCATGAGGGTGTCTTCTTGCATCTCAGCTATCCTTGCAGTGAATAGGTGTCATTCATATGTAAACTTGATGTAGGCCTCCTTGAATTCACTCCTTAGGTACACCGCGGCCTATGTGGTGTCCTGGTAATATTTCACCAAGTGGCACAAATGTTCCAATTCCTTTAAACCAATAGCCAGCTCCTCTTCATCCCTTTTAGCTCTATCCAGGGTGGCATCTATGATTCCCATCCCTACACTGATAAGTTCATACTTTTTAGCATGCTCTATGTTGATCAGGTTTTCCTCCATAGTGATGAGGATGGAGCAATCTAAAGTGATCCTTCTCTACTTGGTGGTTCTCTGGACAATAGCCTTCCTTTTCTGGTCATAAGTGATGGCATGTATGTTGGCTACTTCGTCCATGGGTTTGGGGATTTGTTGATCTCCGCAGGTGAGTGTAATCCCCAGACTCCCAATGGTATATACTTGTTCAGGGTTGGGTTCTCGAACTTCCTCCCTGTGTTTTGAAGGCCTGGCTTTTGTCTATTTCTCATCGAGGTTTTGAGTACCGATTGAAATTGAGGCATCGAGGGTAGGCTTGGTACTTACTTGATCATTGACCATTGAGATGTTGATTTCTTATTGTTGTTATAACCCTAATTTGCACTAGACATGCTTACCTGGCATCAAGCCATCTCAGATTCCTTCTTTGACAAAACACTACTGAACAACTCTTCTTAAAAACCCCTTTTATAAAGGCCCACATGCCCTGCTCCATTATTGCACGCATGTGCATGCTAGTTGACCCAAGACAGCCCACGTGTACCTACAAAAGCATGAAAAAAGGAAAGTTGATGACAGAACACACAACTTTGGATAAGTTAACTAAACCTTTAGGCCATGCATGGCCAGTCATTCGACCAAATACCTAGCTCCTTCTAACCTATAAAATAAGGGGTAGGATTCCCATTTGAAGGGAGGAAAATCATAGTAAAGAGACTATACCCGATTGAGCATTCCCTTTGTCCCAACCTTTAGCCATCCTTGTGCAAAGAGAAGTATAGAGCAAAGTAGTTGGAAGATAGTGGAAGAAGAGCCCAGGACCAGGATCGAGGAGCAATAGCCTACTTTATCATTGTAAGGTATCATTTTGAAGTTAATAAAAGAATTGTTTTTCCCATCCCGCCATATGAGATTGTCATTATTTGAATATTGTTTTCACGATTGATTAAATCTCTAACCCCTTAGTTCATAGATCAAATGCATGTGGAGTTCTTTGTTTGTCTTTTGTGAATGTAGTTCAGCATTGGGAGGAGAGTTGGAGTCAAAGAACGACCAAGCGCAAAAAGGGATCAGCATCAAACACGAAAAATAAGGTACGTCAACTTAATCTCTTGAGCCTTGTATTTACATATGAGTAATGGGGGCTTAGGCATGGGATGATAGTAAGAAGTAAGAATCTTTAGGTCATATTTACATGCATGACAAAAACCCTTAGTGCTAGTCTGTAGGAGGGATTTCACACCCACAACAGATATGGCGATCATACTGGGGATCTCTAGGGTTTCTGGGAAAAAA